>JANSTT010011099.1:0-24294 GCA_026745375.1 Platyura marginata | reverse complement strand
AATATTTTTGGGGAACAGTTGACAAGCTTTTTTTTTTGTTTCCTTTATAGCGGCATCGGCAGTAAAATAAATATTTTTTATTTCTGACAAAGGCCACCTAAACCAATCATATCCAGTAACCAATAACCATACTGCCAAAAAATTCCATTGATTCAATTATTAAGAATATTTTTAAAATAAAATTACTATAGATTATAGCTAGAGCATAACCATATTATTCCTATGTATATTATGTATATGCAGTTCAAACAAATAAAAAAAAAAGAAATAAAATTTTGAAACCTCTGTAGATCTTTGCTTATCGGTCCCAAATGTCCAAAACCAGATGCAATTGTATTAATTTCAACTTGTTTCCAGCAACAGTAAACATTAGTGCCCCTGCATGAATTTGGACAGTCACTCTCCAGCATTATATCAGATCGGAGTAGTCCCAATGACAATGGCTTTATTATGATGAAAATATGTGTGTATCAATTTTGGGGAATTATTATTTAGTTGAAATTTCTGTTTAAATAAATAAATATTTAAATTATCGAACCAAACACTAACCTATTAGAACAGGTTTTTGGAAGCAACATTTTTACCAAAAAAAAAGTTAATATCTATTCTAGAACTTCCATGTTATACGAGAATTTTAACAATTTTATCTTGTTATAGTGAAACCGTGATACACGAGAATTTCCATAATTTTCTTATAGTTTTAGATTGAAACTGTGATGTATGAAACTGTGTTTAGGAGGGCTACCTGTACTCAATATTTTTGTGTCGTTTTTCATTGCTCCATAGTTATTATTATTAATTACCCATTATTATTATTACAAAAAATTATTGTATGATAAAAAATAAAAGCCATTTTTCATCATAGTCAAACTTTCTCAAGATACTTAAAAAATATGATGTTCTAAGTTCTATGTGACGAAATTTTAAGCTTAACTATGTATTTAGTAGTTTTTTGCCTTAAAAATATTTTATAATGAAGTATACTATTTTCGATATAAATAAGTAATTTAAGCTATAAGAAACTACGTAAACGATTCCACTAATCACTGTTTAATGTGTATCTATAGATACTTTGTCACCGGATAAATAAATTTAATATTACATAAGAAAATTTTATTGATTTTGATGTGATGCTATTTGCCGATTTAATGATGAAAAACCGTTAGATTTTGCTTATAAGTATGTACAGTACATGTAAGGATTAGTCTGAATAAGACATAAAGTTGATGTTAAATTAAATTTAATATAAAGTCGGTTCGTCGCTTTCATAGGGTGCGTGATGGCAATTCACGATAATCCAACTTTATACATTTATTTTTATAATTTCATTAATTACTATTTCAATGCAACGAAATAATTTTATGTGGCACGATACGAACTGTCTTAGCATTGACGAATATCACATGCCTTATCACAATTCAATAAATCAAAGTTAAAAATAATAAGTTATTTTTGATAAGGTAAAATTTTCATATTTTTTTTATGTATACCAAAAAAAAGCATATCAAAAAAATATTTCTTGAAAAAAAACCAAAAAAAAAAACGTAATTTGTGCGCGAAAAATATGAGTGACCAAATAAATGTTTCACCAGGTTTAGGGCCTATACTTCTACGATCTACCCAGTTTTAAATAACAAAAACTAACTTTAACTTCTCTGATTTTCAACAAGTTATAGTTCCATATACGAGTATAATCCTTTCTGTTTCTTATTTTTTTTTATAAGATAATAGAAAATAACTCCCAAAAGTGTGTGAACAGACCACGCATTTTATATATTTTGTATTATCGATTATCTCGTGATTGATTGAATATTTTATAATATTAACCCTCATTAATGACGTAATTATAGTATATCAAGAACTGATAAGATAAACCTTATAAATGATTATATGTAAATTAACAAAATTAAAAACATCAATACCTGTACAACTCCTTCTTTTAAAGTTTCCTCATAAATATCAAACAACTTCTTTGTAAATGTGTCCGCCTCAATAGTGTTGGCAAGTGTTTCACGAAGAAATTCAACATCATGAGCCACCCAATGCATAAGTTCATTGAGAATCACTTGAAGATGAACGGCTTTCTCAAATTCTTTTCGGGGAAAACTAGTAGGCGTCAGAATAAAGGGAACAAACTGAAATAATGTTTATTGATTAACAATTAGTTTTGTCATTGTGCAATTAATACCATACATAAAGTAAATCTTCATCGAAATAGTCTTTCGTTCGAATACAGGCACCATGCATTAAAGCCCAGTCTTTGGCTTTGCTAATAATCTCAACTAGGCATTTTTCGTTTATTGGAAATGAAACACAATTACTTAAATACGATGAACTCATTTTCAATGACAACGTATTATTATTAAAAATAAGTTTTTGAAAAATATTTCTTGGATTGCAATGGAAAAAAATAATCTATGCGGCAATAAAAAAATCCCTTCAAATAATTCTCTTAGCTGTCAAACATGATGATTCATTAAAGGCGGTATGATATGGGTATAATTTATAATTATTTATTTGGAGGGATTTTTTTAAAGTAAAAGTAACTACTGACAGTGGTCTAATGAAATAATAAACGTGCAAGTGAAACATTAATTAAAAATTGTTAATGGTTTAATCTGTGAAATGGGCCGAAAAATACCAGCAAGAAAACATCACGGTGTTAGAGATCCGATCAAACAAAATGAACAACGATTATTATTGTAAGTAGAAGAATTCTCTATTCTTTTGTACATTATATCTAAAGGGGATTTTTACAAATACTCTTGATCCCCAGTGTACATACCTACTTACCTATATATTTGTTAACAAATAAATTGTAGAATCAAAGATAAAATCAACAATCCACCAGACAAAAAAGACTTTCAAAAGGTATCCCATAAATTAGCAGAATTCATTAAACTTAAAAAGGAAGCAAAATCCGGCGTTGTAAAACGGAAATCTCAAAATGAAGAAGATAAACCTGGTAGCTTTGGTTTTCTTTTATTATTTCCACTTATAAACATTTAATTTCTAGAAAACTATAAAAAATCTAAACCAGATCATCGGCATAACAAAGAATTGCCAAACATTCGCCAATATCAAAATGAGGACGACGAACATTATTTGAGAAGAGTTAACCGTATTACAAGAGAATCAATACAAGAATCGAAATTTGAGGCGAAATATGGCGTTGAAGTTATTAGAAATGCAAAATCTGGTGAAATTTCCGTTAAGAAACGTTTACCTGATGAGCTTGTGGTTATTATGAAAAATGCACTTAACGCTCAGAAAAAGGAAGCCAAACTGAATAACAAAACAGACACGAAATTATCTGTTAAAGAAAGAACCAAATTGGCCAAGGAGATGATAAAAAAGAAAAAAGAGAAACCAACAAATGTGATCGAAGAATTTAAACGAGATGATGTTAAATTTGGAGAAGTGGTTCATGGACCACCGCGTTTAGTTTTACCAAGAAAGGCAAAAGTCGAGGAAACAGTACGTCGGGTGAGTAACTAAATGAGGTTTTTTGTACTTGATTTGACTAACAATTTGATGTTTATGTTTTAAAATGCTTCTTCTTCTAGCCTGGAAAAAAAAACTTACTACTTAATTCAGTCTTGGAAGATAAACCTATATCGGAAACGTCGGAAAAAATAAAATCATCAAATCCAAGCAAAATCATCGATTTAAAAGGAAAACGAAAGGAATTACCGACAGCAATGCGTCAGATGATTGAAATTCAACAACAAAATGCCATTGATTTGTATAGAAAAATTAAGAACAAGAATAGAGAAAACAATTTATTAATATAACATAAATGCATTCGTATTAAAAATTTATAGACCTTGCTTAATTTGGTCTACATTTTATTTGAACTTATTGTAAATTAAAAAATTTTTTATAATTTACGAAAATTCTAAAACGTTAAATTAACTTACATAAGATGTCAATGAAAAAAAAAACTACTTACCCGTGCCCTATCCAGTTACTATTAGACAAAATTAGTCTTTTATAGGATGCTGAGTTCATCTTAAGATATGCGCCGTGTAGTGTAAGCTGGCATTGAATTTCGGGCACCGAACACTATAGTCAACAAGATCGCTCCCTTCGTAGCGTAATAAAAAAATTCAGTCTTAGATTTTTCGGACGGGATAGTTTATTGAATAAAGAGATAAATTACTATTACAAGTTTTTAAATATAACAAAAAAATGATACAAACAAATTATCTTAAATTTAAAATAATTGAAATACTTTTTAGATAGCGAAAGTGTTGAAAATTACAAAAAGCTTTTATCCTTATCAAAAATGTTATTAAAATATATAAAAATATTACTTTTTTTTCGAGATTTCTATTTAGTTACCTAGTTAAAAACTGTTAATGTAAAAAATACTATAATGCGACCTTATAATTTTTTTTGTACAATGTACACACATACTAATGTAGGTATATTTAAATTTAAAGCCAATATGATGTTTTGATATTCTTTTTCTAAATTTCAACACTTAAATTTTGCTTCGTACATTTATCATAAATAAGTTATTGTTGGCATTTGATTGAAATTTTGTTTTTAATAGAAGTTTTTCTTATGTTAAATTAAATTGATTTTTTTAGTACCTATTCTAAGTTTCTGGTTTTTAATTTATAAAAAAATTGAATCAAAAACAATTTCTACTTGCTAGATTTTTTAAGTAATTTATGTTTTTAATTTGATTTAGCAGATTTTTCGTTTAAAACAAAAAGTCACAACTATAAATAGTATAATTAATTTTTTATTATTTTTCCCTTATTTTTAATAATATTTACGTATGTATTTATGTATGCATTTGGGCTAAGCTATGACGGTTTGTATAAAATTAATATAGTTAAAATTCAAATAAAAAAAAAAACTTCGATGAATAATATTTGTCAGAAATGTGATTTCAAAACAAAGAATGAAATATAGTTACCACTCAAAAATGTACAGTTTGCCCCGTTTGCTATAATCCCATTTTCCCACTGTTATTCCAATATATTTTGAAATATTATTTAAAAAAATAATTATTGCATTTTCCATTCCACTTTCGGGCTCAATGTACATACATACCCTACAGTATATATAATTCGTTCGGCATGTCTAACCTTATAAACCGTATCTTCCGTCCTAATTACGAAGCGCTCGTTTCATTTTCGAAATCCCGTACAACATTTTGTATGGTATCTTGGGTGAGATAAAGTTAGAAGTGCCAAACGGCCCTATATAAAATGACTTAATATAATACTACTTTAGGTACAATTACAAATACATACAATTTTCTTATTTATTAAACTTAAAAAATATTTCTTCTCAATCTCTTCAAATAACTTAACAGTTAAAGAATATTTTCTTCATATAAAAACTATAAGTAAAGACTTGCCAGTTGTACTACCCCTTAAAGCGAATACAATATCGCCCTCAAGATATTTTAATTAGAAAATACTGATTTTGTTTATAAATCTGCAAAACGGTAAATTACAAATAAAATACCGCTTTTGACCCTGCAATCATAAAACAATTTTTTTTTATCATAATTAAAAAAATTTTATACTATGTTTCCATATTTTTGTTCTTATCTCACTCGAATGCTATGGAAGCAATACACTTATTTAGCTTTATGTTTGTTGCCCTTTTGTAGTTTTTCCTTTTCTCGTAGCCGCAAACAATTGGTCTGTTTTATTTTTGTAATGTGCGTGGTCAGAGGCAGTGATATTTTGGGTTTAACTTAAGAATTCTTCCGTTACCAAAAATTCTAGCATCAGTGATTCAAATGAAGACAGCAAATAATTATTGCTTATATTGAATTACTTCTTTTTTTAAGTAGGTAATGTGAATTAACGTTAAACATAAAAACAGAAATTTATAATAAATAAAACACTCATAAAACCTTTCGCTTAAGAAAGAAATTTGAATGTAACTGTAAAAATAATTGCAATAATTTTCTATTGTAATATTCTATCATTTAAATTTATTTGCCATTTTGAAAATTGATTGTATTCACAATCATTTCAAAATGGAAACGTTCCATATTCTACCGAAGATTAGTTGCCGATGACAATATGGGTATGGCTGTCGTACTAAACATTGCTGCGCCAGTATTGCCACATTTAAACGAACCTTAAAAATCAACAATTTTAAATATGGATGTTCCAAGGGCAATATCACAGAATAACAATTTAGGATATTTCTCTTGCATTTGAAAACAAAAAAATATTGTTGTTGTTGTGTACGATTATTTTATCTGTTAACTTAATTGTTTTAGTAGTTAGTTAATACTTAAATGTTAGTAATGTGTGTAAAACATTGTTTAAATTACTTTTTAAGTACTCTTGATATTTTACTTAAGCAAATAAATTATAATTTATCTGTATCAGATGAAAAATTTAAATAGAATTTTCTAAAAATTACCTAATATTTGTATCCAGCTATATCCTTAAAAACATATATTACCTATTATTGTTGAAATAAAGGATTCAACAAAAAATAGATGTTCATTGAGAAGCGGAATATTAGATTTTTGTTTATAATTTCATTGTTGTATAATTGAAAACTTAATAGTAAAAACTTAAACTTTGCAATTTAAACGGAATTAAATAAATTATTGCTAAAATGTCACATAATCTCAGTTTTAATTAAGCTCAAACTATTGAAATACCATTCAAGCATCCTCCACATGTCCAATGGGACGAAGTACAATTCTAGGATCTGGATCAAGCATTCGATCAGATTCTTCAGCGCTGCTTAGGCTAAAAAAAAACTATTTGTTTCCTACCTCATATTTAACATTAAAAAAAGCAGTTTTTTTTACCATTCCTTATTATCTGTCATTAGTGTTCGACACTCTTCATCTTCAGGGCGTGGTAATTCTGAAACGGGTGCATATTGTGTATGCGATACGAGCGGATCGGTTGATGGATTTAAGGCCAAAATTTGACCACCACTTTGTCCTTGTAGTTGACGGGCAAGTCCTTGTTTTTTCGATAGACCACATGGACATACGTAGCTGCGACGCCACTCGGCCACTTTAATGTACAAACCGAGACAGCCAAATCCGATAATTGTCATTAGAACACCACCAACGACAACACCAATATCAATACTTTCAGCTGTTTCACTTGCATTCAATTCAAGTTCGGCTTTATGTTCTTCGGTATCCTCATAATCGGCCGCTCCATTTACAATCATTGCAATACCTGATCAGAGATGCAATTATATAATGTCAAAAATATTATAATGAAATATATTACCTGCTGCAATTGAGAATAGAGCAAATACCAGAAGAGATATTTGAGGAATTGGTTTTTTAAACAATTTTAAGGGAGAAACGGAAGCTGTTTGCGCCAAAAGACCACCAGGTCTCGTTTCGTATGAAACTGTTGTCGGTTGATATACAGGACCGCTTGTTGGCATTTTTATATATATTTATTATATATATTTTCTTAATACTGCAAATCAATAATTAATTGATTATTCATCAACTTTTCAAGTCTACAACTTATTGAATTCACAATAGCTGATAAAGATTCTTTTGGAACATTACTTTATATAGTGTGAACACAAATATGTACTACTGCTACTGCTGAAAAAGTCTACTGTTGTTTTGCTCAAGATTGTGTGGACATAAACAATATTAAACAATTTTTAAATAAATAAAGAAACATAATGAGAATCTATAGAAATAATTTAAAAATTGAATAAAAATATAATTATTATATTAATAATATTAATTTAATTAATACAAAACAATGATTTGATGTCAATGAATGGATTTCATACAACAGACGCATATTCTCAAATAGAACTAAGAACAAACGAACAGTAAACGTTTTTTTTTAAAGAATAAAGATCGTCAAAATCGCTGCTTATTCTCTGGGTAAATTTCTGTAGCGGTGTTATAGTGATATATTTCTGAAATTTCCAACAATTTTTGAGGAATCATTGAAAATAAAAGTATTTATTTGTATACCTCCATTATGTTAAAACTTATTCCTTAATTGGAATTTTTACAAAACAATCATCCACTCTACGAAAAAAATTTACCAAACAGTAAACACTTTAATGGGGCTTTTTGATAATCATGCACCATATGCAAACATATCCTGCCTACACAATACTTCAAGTGTGATTTTCTTTGTTTAAAAATTATAAAATAATTAATACTACACTAATAATTTGAAATGTAACTTACAACACAGGAAGTTCCAATATTCGTGATTAAAATAACGAATAATTTTTGTGTATCAACAAAAAAAAGCGTAGCCTTCAACTCACACTTTTGTGTTTGAGGAATTTCTCTATAACTTTAACGAAGAGTTAGATTTCATGTATATTTATGGTGTTTTCTAGTGTTCTATTTAACTAGCAATCAGTACTTATTTGTGGCTTTTCTATTTTTTTGAGCTTAGTACAGATTTAATTAAAAATTATATATGTTGCACGTATATGTATCGCTGCAAGTGGGTTTTTGAGTTTTGACAGCAAATAAATTATAAAAAAAAGTAACTTCAACTTCAACAATATTTATTGCATTTACAATCGCCGTTAAATAAAGATCGCCGTTAAATAAATGGAAATTTCATCAGTAGATGGAAACAAGCCAAAGTACGAATTCTGACGATATTATGACATATCGCTTAATTTTTCCTTTTCCACTTTTCCAGAAATATTGACAATTGACGGCGGCTACGGAGCTACCATTTTTATGTAATTTTGTTAGTGCGATCACATTGCAAAAACTAAATAATACAAATTAGTGGTTTTAACTATTCTTTATTAAGTCTTGCGATAATATTCAACTAAACATCGTATTTAGCGATTACAAAGATTTACTTGTGTACCAAAAACACTTACGTAGCAGAAATTAAAAAAATGTCTTTCGGTGGCTCTAATCCGCCATGGCAAAGAAATTCAATGGGAAATGCCGGTCAGGGAATACCAAGCTTGCAAAGTCAAATGGGATTACCAAATCCAAATATTGTTGGTTTCGCAGGTAATCAATCAATTTTTAATCAAAATTTAGGAATGGGTCAACAAGGAAATATTTCCATGATACCGCCATTAGGCGGCACAAACATGAACTCTAACCAACTATTCAATCAAAATGTCTCCTATCCACAATCTCGCGGCGGCATGAATCAGAATGCTTTTGCTGCCTCTAATAATCAGCATTCAAATCAAAATTCACAAGGCAATCAATCGTGCAATAAAATTGGAATTGTCACAAAAATCCAAAATGATTATGGATTCATTGATGAAGAAGTATTTTTCCATAAAAATATATGTAAAGGTACGTTACCGAAAGTTGGAGATCGTGTTTTAGTGGAGGCTACATTTAGCACGAATTCTGCCTTTAAGTGGAATGCTACCAGAGTACAATTGGTTAATTCGAACAACCAAACAAGTGTTGGCAACCGAAGTCAAACACAGAATAATCAACGTACAGGTTCCGGTTACAATGCTGTTCCACCACCAAATGCATATGCCGGTGGTTTTGATCGCTCTGGTCGGGGCGGCAGTGGTAGAAATGTATCACCCGTGCAAAGACGAGTTTCCCCAGAAAGACATTCAAGAAATCATGAATCAAGAATTAGAGAAGTTGATGACGAAGATCGAAAACGACGTCGAGATGATAAGGAAAAGGATAGAACTAAAGATAAACGAGGACATAGCATTGATAAACGAGATCATAGTCCTGTAAGACGGTCGTCTCCAAAAAGGCGACGAAATCGCGTTGTTCCACGTTATATGGTTCAAATACCAAAAGTCACGTTAAATATGTAAGAAAGTTTATTATAAAGATTTTTTTTAAGATTCTTTTTTATTAAAATTGTAATTTTTTAGGGTTGAATCGGATTTATTAGAACTACGTCGCAGATACACCAACTTGTATATTCCGTCTGATTTCTTTTTTACTCAAATTTGTTGGCCTGAATCATTTCCACCCAATGCAACATTTTCCATTCAGAAACCTTGTGCATTTCATATTATGCACAGAAGTGTCGAAACGGTGCAATCTAACGATTCCGTTTTAGATCCACCCGATGCAGACTATCTATTTTCAGCAAAGGTAAAGATTCCGAATTAAATCGTTTTTTTCTTTCTTTTTTATTTAAAAAATTACATTTAGGTTATGCTAATGGGAATACCACCAATGTCTGAAGTTTATCGTAAATGTTTCTCAACGGCCGAGGAAAAAGATACGGATGACGATCGAAGTTATGTACATCCAACAAGGCTGATTAATTTTCTGGTTGGTTTACGTGGTAAAAATGAGGCGATGGCTATCGGTGGTCCATGGAGTCCTTCTTTAGATGGACCTAATCCAGATTGTGATCCGTCGGTTTTAATAAAAACCGCTATACGAACATGTAAGGCTCTAACAGGAATTGATCTTACACCCTGTACGCAATGGTAAGTAAATAATTAAGGCGTTATATTCAGTGAAATGCTTTTTAATGCTACTTTGTGTTCGTTTTTCTTTCTTTGACGAGATAATCGATGTTTTTTTTTATTATTTTAATATTAAGTTATTTTTTTTCAACGGTTGCCTGTCATAAAATTGTATTGTTTAATTCCAAAATATTCATTCACATCAAATTAAATTAAGTCAGATTAACATTACCTTGAAATGCAGAATGTAGTTGGGGGCAAATCGCAGTAATAAAAATTCTTCTCCACGAGACGTGACCCAAAAGAATCTATTGTGATTCCACTTCTGTAGTTACATAATTACCGATGTATTGTTTATGAATTTTATGCGAAATTATCCCAAGGCCAGATAAGAATTGATTGTGTGACCAGCAACAACACATTGTAAACAAAATTAACTGCTATGAATGCTCTTTACGAGCTGTAGTACCCATTGAAAGTTAGTTGTAGTCCTAATTGAGAGCCTAATTGGTGAATTTATTTGTATTTTGAAAATCCAAATTTAGTGAGTGAATTTATGATTTTGGAATTAACAATAACATTTTTGACTAAATATATTTTTTTTTAATCCGTGACGCACAACGCCCATCAAGTAAGTATTTATTTAGATATAATTTGGTTTTTTTTAATTGGTAGAAATTATGCAACAACTTCTTTTTTTGTTGTTGGTTGACAAATTCTATAGTTAAGTGAGGGTATAAAATAAATCTCATCTATATGTTTTGATCTAAAAACACTATTATTAAATAAATAAAAAAAAAATACACTCATTTTTTTGAATAATATTTGGAGGTAAAATGTATAACAACAAATGGCTACATCATCTTCTTTCTTACTTATGTCACACAGGTACCGTTTTGTGGAGCTGTACTACCGTCGTTCAGAAAGTGTTCGCAAAGGTCGTACAATTCCTGCTCGTGTTGAAACGGTGGTCATATATCTACCCGATGTTCGTTCGTGTGTCCCAACACGTATTGAATGGGATGGTCTGCATGCCAGCTACAAACAAAAAATGGAACATGTTATTAAACAAAGTGAAAATGAAGGTGAACCACCGCCATCATCGACAAATTCCGCTGATATAACGAAAGGAGACACCATTGACGTTTCAGGAACCGCTGATGGACAACCAGCTGCTACATGTAGCGGTGGTGATGGTGATGCGGCAAACGAAAAGGCACAGCTAACACAGTTTCACTCTTTATAATTAGTATAAAATTAGTATTTTTAAGAATAACTCTTTAACATTTATTGCGATGCTTCACACACTAAACAATTTAAGTTTGTTTTTAATATCATTTTGTGTTTTATACGCAGAAGATGCTAATCCAAATCCAATTTCGTCAATTGCAGTTTTGACAAATTTATGAAGAACAGCAAATTCCTTATTTTCTTTTGATCATTTTTATTGCTATATATGGTGTGAGGAGAGCGAATGTTTCCTTTTTTATTATTATTATTATTATTTAGGCCATGTTAGGGTTTATTTAATCTGAAATTTAAATGGAAATTTATTTTTCTAGCAATTTATAAGATTTCGTCTTTAAGCGTGTTTTAACACGTCATTTATTCTGTGGTGGAGTTTTTTTTTTATTCGTTTCGGAATAAAAAATTAACATTAGTCGAAAATTAAATAATTTAATTTCAATAGTATTGATCTGTTCTTCGAATATCTTGTGAAAAAAAGGTGAACGTAATGATAAATGTTGTGGATGTTGGTATTTTCCCTCTGTATTTATTAGATTAACTTTTGAACTCTAATCTACAGTGGCGGCTTATAGACTATTGAAATAGTGGGATTATTTTTAAAAATTTGTATTATTAAATTCATTAATTTGTTAAAACAATAGGATGGATCGAAATAATTGCATACAAAAAATATTAGGAGAAAAGAGTATTAGGGTGGATAATAAAATATAGGGTTGCCAGACGTACTCTTTTGCTGTTTTTGTTTTTCTAAAATACTATAATAGTACTTTTTAAAAATTCTACGCTCTCTGGATAAGGAATAAACGAGTGGAAGGGATTCTGGGACGTAAACGTACGTATGTAAAACAAACAAAGAAGCTGATACGACAAAACTTTAGAGTAAGATTAATTAATTCCATTAAATTAGATGAGATTTTTCGCTCTACCAAGCGTGCAACAAAATATTGTAACTATAGCTTACTACGCCACCCCTCCCTCACCATCACATTAAAAACAAAATTAATCACTAAAATATCTATTCAGTCACCATTCATACACTATTCTAATGGGCATTGTTTCCCAAAACCAAATACAAAATAATCGGTAAAATCACAAAATTATGTTTCTAAAAAGAACTCCACCACGCACATCACCCAAAAAATAATAAAATTCAGATTATATTCTTACCAATAAAACTCTTACATTACAATACTACAAATATGTCTATCCATAATTTTACAATTTACAAAATATTACAGGATGAAAGTGCTAATGTTAAACGTGAACCTAGTCATTTCTCTGAATTAGATCCAAGAACGATGAAAATATCCGATTTACGGGATGAGCTTGAGGCTAGAAATTTGTCATCGAAAGGTTTGTGCAGCATTTCAATAAAAAATTGAAAAGAAAAAAAACAAAAAAACCATTTTTAATTCCTTTATTTTTTTAGGATTAAAACCACAATTAATAGCTCGTCTTTCAAAAGTATTGAAAGCTGAAGAAACCGAATCGAATATAATGGATCAGGACAATGAGGACAACGAAAATCAAGAGGATAGCAATGCAGCCAATGAAGAAGGTGACATTGACATGAACGATATACTTGTCATTGACGAATATGATTCAACCAAACCGGATGGGAAAAATGAAAAACCTAAAGATGTACAGATTTATTGTTGTCCAAGATCTATCTAGATTAGAAAATTTTTATTTTTATAGGAAGGACCAAAACCGATGGAAGAAAGAGAAAGACGATTAATTGAAAAACGATACACACTGCCAGAGAATCCCGAATTAGTCGTTCATCCATCTCGTACAGCCAAATCGGGCAAATTCTTTTGCAATGTCATGTCTTTGTCAATTCTTTTGGATTATAGGCCAGAAGATTCGAAAGAACACTCTTTTGAGGTGTCCCTATTTGCGGAATTATTTAACGAAATGTTGATGAGAGATTTCGGTTTTAACATTTACAAGGCCTTGTATGTGCTTCCCGATAAAGCAAAGGAAGTTGAGAAAGAAAAAGAAGATGATAAAGATAAGGAAATTAAACGTGATGAGAAAAGGAAAACTGACGACGATATAAAAGAGAAATCGACCATGGATGAAGAAATTAAAGATGAAAATTCTTCCAGTGAAACAAAGGAAGAAAATTCGGAAAAAACGGATTCGGACAAAGACAAGACATCGGAGAAAGTAAATGACGCTGAAAAAGATAAGAAACTCTCCAAAGACAAGGAACGTGAAAAGGATAGAAAGAAAAGACGTGGCGATGAAACAGATGACGATGCCTTTTCCACTAAATCAGGTGATCCTAAACGTAAGGAGAAAGATCGTCAAAAATATGTTACGGCTGATCCAGATTTACTACTTTCCTTTGTATATTTCGACCAAACACACTGCGGCTATATATTCGAAAAAGACATTGAAGATCTATTCTATACTTTAGGATTGAATTTGTCTCGGGCACAAACTCGTAAGTTGGTTGGAAAGGTCGTCTCAAGGGACTCTTTGTTTTACAGGTACTGTATTTTATTGAAATTCCAAAAGATCTATAATAATATTGTGATCTTCCTTTTTTTTCTTTTTATAGAAAACTGACAGATAAACCAAAAGAAGAAAAAACCGACCTGGCTGTTGTTAAAGTTGAAAGTAACGCTAATAGTGAAGCAGTTAATATGAATCTTATTGAAATGGCCAAAGGAAATAAAGTATTTTTGCCCATATTTAAGAAAGAACAAACAGTTGATAATCTTCCGCCAACTAAACGAAAACGTCTGGATGCTATGGAAAACGGTCAAGTTCCTGAAACTCATACTGGTAAGTTGTGTTAAATGTGCATTTTCCTAGTTGTATACTCGAAACAAAAGTTCACTTATCAAGCGATCTTGACTTGTGTCTGCTATCGAAACTAATCCAATCCCTATCCAAAAATAAATGTAAGAAAAACTTACGGAGTTCTAAGACATACACAAATAATTATGACAAGGGATTTTGTTAAGATCTGTTTGTGGGAAATGACTAAAATCGCTTGGCAGCAGGCGTCAGACAAGTATGTCGTTCTAAAATTCTCTGGCAATAGCATCGTTGACGACGTAAATACGCCTCTAAACTTAAAAAATAGCGGCTTTGACATTTGACGAATTGTTATAGTGGAAGTGCTTAAACGATTATATTGTTTAATATTGGTATTTTTGTTTTGATTTTAATTTTCTAATAAAAAAAAACATTTAAAAACAAATAACATTTTGACGACACCAAACATATTTTCGTCGCAGGCATGGTATCTTACAAGGGTGGCTTAATTGATTTGGAACAATTAATGGGTCAAATGAAACGATCCGAAAAAGCACGTGATGACACCGAACTGCTATTGGTTGATTTACGGAAAAATAATTTCGATCTAACAGGAAGCAATACTAGAGCCAAAGATAAAATTAAGGATCTACAGGCAGATGTAAAGAGTTACAGTCGAAAATTAAACGATACCGAACAATCACTGAACAGCATAAACGTAGGGCCTCTCAATTCTATAAGAGGACATCAAGGACATTTTGATTTTTTTTTTCTTTTTTATAGAAAAAGTGCTTCGAATATCATTCCATATTATCCAGTATTTATGATCGTGTTGTTCCAGTTTTCGTTAAGCCCGAACGTAGTTCATCAAAAACTGATTCGTAAGATTTTATTTAATTTTTTTTGTTCTTTTACACTCATTGCATTTGTATTGTTTTAGAATACGTGACAAAGATAAAGAACGAGAAAAACGTGATCGGGATCGTGATGATCATCGGGAAAAAGAAAAGGAGAAGGAAAAAGATGAGAAGAAAAAAGATGAAAAGGAAAAGGACGAGGCTAAGGATGGCAATAAATTCGAAAAGGTTGAGGTGAAAGACGAAAAAGAAAAGTAAAACTATTTTTAAGTCGGACGAACATTTTTACATCGTTTACGTTCTCAATTTTATTGAAAGATGAAGATTCTCTGAAAATCTTAAACACATTTGTTTTTATTTCATTTCATATATAAGAAAGAAATCGATTATTTAGCATAGATATTTTTTTTATGAAATCTCTGTGTAAGTTTGTTTATATTATAAATATAAAAAATATGCATTTTGAGTGAAGATTTTTTTATTATTAAAAATTGTAAATTCACGGAAAAGGTTCCGAAGCCTAACTGTTGGCCCTTTCACACATGATAAAAAAACAAATATTTCTTTAATACGTTTTTATAACTTCGATAAATAAAGGAATATCAGAAGACTGATAGCGACATTAGAACGGCCGGCTCCTGAAACCCTTAAATTGCAATTTTCATGAAAATATCTCGATAAATAAGAATTTTTTATAAATTATATTTCAAAACGGTATATGCAGCGCCATGTCTGAGTTTGGTTACCTCCTACAAACTTATGAACTCCTGATACTCAATATACTAACCAATACCATTTTTTTCCCCATTTTCGTGGGGCGTCATTTGACCAAAAAAAGTTTGAAAAATAATTTTTTGCTAAACGACACCACGAAAATGGTAAAAAAATGGGTTATTGGCACATTAAGTATCAGGAGTTCATAAATACTAGCAGGTAACCAAACCCAGAGATGGCGCTGCATGTTCCGTTTTGAAATCGCATTTTTGGAAAATTCTTATTTATAGAGATATTTTCATGAAAATTGGTATGTAGGGGTTTTAAGGGATGGCCGATCTAATTGGGTTATCAGTTTTCCGATATTCCTTCATTTAACGAATTTTTTAAAAACCGATTTCAAAACTGTATTTACTATCTATAATATAATCTAATCTAATATATTTATAGAGGTGCTGAAAATTCTTCACAACCAATATTAATTGTTCAATATCCTAAGATTTCCCAAATAAAGGCTAGTCAAGTTATTATTCATATGTGCATTAATAAGGGCCAAACATGAATAACACAAATGACTATGCAATCGGCCGCCCAAGTTAATATTCTATTCTTTTTAACATCTCAATATGGTTCCTGGATAATATTGCTGCAACTTTTACTTCTGCATAAATCATTTAACTATCTCCTTTGGACCAATATCCTATTTACTAACTACTACAACAAAAGAAAATAATAAATCAAGGAGACAAAAACTAGGAAAACCAAACAATTTTTTGTTAAATAATTTTTATTTTTGGACCAATAAAAATACTTTGCGACTAAAGCAGAAGCATTATTTATGTTTTTAAATACAATTGTGGATCTATTGTAACATAGTATAGTAGAAAAACAGGTATTTTTTATTGTTATAAATTGTTTAAGTAAAAAAAAGTAGTAGGAATCTTTAGTTTAAACCAAAAAATGTTATAGAACTGAATAGTACTTAATAGCTGGATTACACAAATCTCAACATTTCTTATTTATTATTACTGAAGACATACAACATCTCTTGAACAAATCTACGACACTTGACCGCAATTGGCTACAATAATTTTTTTGGATGTTTTACCAGATTGGCTACCAAATGACTCAATCTTCTTGATCACATCCATACCTTCAACAACTGTACCAAAAACCACATGTCGATTATCGAGCCAAGTAGTTTTGACGGTGGTGATAAAGAATTGAGAACCATTTGTATTTGGTCCAGAATTGGCCATCGACAATGTGCCCGGTCCCAAATGCTTTAGGGTGAAATTTTCATCATCAAATTTAGCACCGTAGATCGATTCACCGCCAGTGCCATTGTGATTGGTAAAATCACCTCCTTGGCACATAAAGTTTGGAATGACACGATGGAATGTAGACAACTTGTAGCCAATACCACGTTCGCCGGTACAGAGGGCTCGGAAGTTTTCGGCTGTTTTCGGTACAACATCACTACGCAGCTAAAATGAAAAAGTAAAGAATTATTTTATGTTTTTTCCTAGTTCATCCACAAAATTAGATACAGATCACAAAAAAAAAAATTTGCCGAAAATATGCAACGCATTAGCTCGCAGAAGACTGCAATTCATTAACCCCAATTGAGATCGGACAGAATAACACCCCAGTACATACTGAACTTCATCAACAGTACAGCGCTGGAGGGTTCCATATAATTTGGGACCATAATAGATTCAACGAGCCGCAGTAAAGAAAGGCCATACACCACTATTTTGAAACTAAACTAAATTTGTCATGGAAGTTAAAGTTTATAAATTCAGTTTTATTCTTGAGGTTTGTAAAATGACAATTACTTACATCACAATTACATCCCACCTTGTACATAAAATCCCAATATCTAAATTACTATGTTGAAAGATATTTACATTGGAACATTAACATAGATGTTTACAAGGTTCTCCAATTGTACCATTGTCCACTAAAAGGATACACAAGCACAAATTACATACTTGTCGCATTCATAAAAGACTGTTTTGTGTCACGCAACAAAGATTTTTTTTTCTTTTATTGAACATTTATAACGCATGGAAAATTATCGAAAAACGCTAGAAAACCATTTTATTATTTTTTATTTGACTATATTGACATTTTCATTACATTTATAATTTATAAACGACGACCAAATGAAAATTAGTAAAAAAGTTTGTCTACACGGCAAGGTCGTTTCGAAATTTCAGGTGAACTACTTTTGTTTTATATACCACCGGAAAATTGATTTTATATAGAATTTTGTATGATTACATAGATGTGGGAATACGCCACACTATGAATGACTATGGACAAAACAATATGTTGGGTATATAAAAAATTATAATTTAATTTAATGTCAATCATAGTGTACCTATAAATTTGTTGATGCTTATTATGGCCACATATGTTGTGCATAACATGTCTATGGAAAGAAAACACGATGCGACAATAATTGTAGAAAAATATGAAAAATCATAGAACACAAAAATCATGTTTTTCATGTCTAATATGTCTAATTGTCCATAAAAAACCAATTGTCAAAATTTGAAGTCTCTAGTTAAACCCATTCCAGAGTTAGGCGAGGGAGCAAGCGATTCTTTACAACCAACATTCTTTTACTCCATTTTTACAATTTAGAATGTCCAACACGTCGATATTACAAAAAAAAATCAAATTTTTAATTTTAGAAACTTGAGTTGTGTAGTGTCCAAATCAAGATTTGTCATCATAAAATATTGGTACAATTTCAAAGAAGGAGCGGTTCCATGTTCAACATTCGGGCAGTTTTTCAAATTATAACGAAACCTGTATTTCCCCTCTTGTAAATAACAGCGATTTAAATTAAAAATTGTGCAACTGAGTAAAGCTACGGGCACAATGCGCCGCACTGTTTTTAAATATTGAAAATGTCAACATAGCATGCAAATGCATAGGCTTTACGGAAGGTATAACCCCAATTGAGATCGGACAGAATAACACCCCAGTACATACTGAACTTCATCAACAGTACAGCGCTGGAGGGTTCCATATAATTTGGGACCATAATAGATTCAACGAGCCGCAGTAAAGAAAGGCCATACACCACTATTTTGAAACTAAACTAAATTTGTCATGGAAGTTAAAGTTTATAAATTCAGTTTTATTCTTGAGGTTTGTAAAATGACAATTACTTACATCACAATTACATCCCACCTTGTACATAAAATCCCAATATCTAAATTACTATGTTGAAAGATATTTACATTGGAACATTAACATAGATGTTTACAAGGTTCTCCAATTGTACCATTGTCCACTAAAAGGATACACAAGCACAAATTACATACTTGTCGCATTCATAAAAGACTGTTTTGTGTCACGCAACAAAGATTTTTTTTTCTTTTATTGAACATTTATAACGCATGGAAAATTATCGAAAAACGCTAGAAAACCATTTTATTATTTTTTATTTGACTATATTGACATTTTCATTACATTTATAATTTATAAACGACGACCAAATGAAAATTAGTAAAAAAGTTTGTCTACACGGCAAGGTCGTTTCGAAATTTCAGGTGAACTACTTTTGTTTTATATACCACCGGAAAATTGATTTTATATAGAATTTTGTATGATTACATAGATGTGGGAATACGCCACACTATGAATGACTATGGACAAAACAATATGTTGGGTATATAAAAAATTATAATTTAATTTAATGTCAATCATAGTGTACCTATAAATTTGTTGATGCTTATTATGGCCACATATGTTGTGCATAACATGTCTATGGAAAGAAAACACGATGCGACAATAATTGTAGAAAAATATGAAAAATCATAGAACACAAAAATCATGTTTTTCATGTCTAATATGTCTAATTGTCCATAAAAAACCAATTGTCAAAATTTGAAGTCTCTAGTTAAACCCATTCCAGAGTTAGGCGAGGGAGCAAGCGATTCTTTACAACCAACATTCTTTTACTCCATTTTTACAATTTAGAATGTCCAACACGTCGATATTACAAAAAAAAATCAAATTTTTAATTTTAGAAACTTGAGTTGTGTAGTGTCCAAATCAAGATTTGTCATCATAAAATATTGGTACAATTTCAAAGAAGGAGCGGTTCCATGTTCAACATTCGGGCAGTTTTTCAAATTATAACGAAACCTGTATTTCCCCTCTTGTAAATAACAGCGATTTAAATTAAAAATTGTGCAACTGAGTAAAGCTACGGGCACAATGCGCCGCACTGTTTTTAAATATTGAAAATGTCAACATAGCATGCAAATGCATAGGCTTTACGGAAGGTATGTCACAATGATCGGAACAGAATGGAAATAATCAATGAAAATAAACTTTTTTTAACAATTTATAATACCCTGTTTAAGTATTTTTTTGCTTTTAATGTTTTGGAACTTGGTTTATTATTTTGATATTGTCGGAAAGGAACGGTATCATTGTGACTAGATGCTAAATTTGAGCGGAATGGAACGGTGCTGTGCATTGTGCCTAATACTTAATGGGGATATAAAACAGCTCAGCTATGATGTTCCCCCAGTAAGCCATAAAAATATTTAAAAGAGCGTACTATTTGAATAAAACGCACATACGTTTTTTCGGAGGGGGTAGAAAAACTGTACACCTAAAGTTCAATTGCTTAAGTGTGAAGAACATTAATTTAAAATAGTGTTTTTTTTATTATCAGATACATTTCCGAAAACAATACCAAACATATTTTTAATAAAATAATATTGATTGTGAGGGCTAGAGAGATTTGTGCATAAATATCGATTTTTGCGGATTAAATGCATATCACTTTTGAAAAGATCAAAGCACCCCATAACTTTTTTAAAATTTCTTCTTCTATTTAATTCATTTCAATTTATAAAAATAATTTGCCCATCCCTGAATTTATAATTTGTAGCATTCACAATCATTGGTCTAATACTAATTCTAATACTATAATGAAATATTAAAATACCGCATACATATTACAATGTGAAGGAAAAAAAAGAATATCTTGAGTTATAAGCGTTCCACGTTAAATTACTTTAGTTAAGACAATAGAAATCAAAGAAAACAATTTAAATTATTTTCGTCTGGCCGACAGCCAAGGGCCGTATTAAAAAAACAAAGGAAACAGACATTTGTTTGGCCAAAATTAAACATTCTGAGTACATCACTGTATTTTAAAGAAACTTGGCCAGCAGATCCAGAACATTTATGTATTTGATCGGCATTTTTTTATTTTTTTTTGTTGAATTCTAAAAAGAAATTGCAACGTCACATCCAATCAAAAGCGATTGCAATGGGAAAGAAAAAAAAAACCTTATGATTAATTTTTTTTATCATTTTTATATAGAGGCACTATCAATATGAATGGAAAATTCCCAAACTACAAGTGCGCATAGATACGCCGCCCTTGTAATTTTTTTTACACCCGTTCTGAAATTATTTGTATTTTGTAAATATGATTTGAAAATAAACTGAATATTCACGCACAAATTGCAGATATTTACTTAATTTTAAATATTCCAGCCATATTTAAATTGCATCCACACCCGGCGGTGTTGCAAATCAAGGTAGGTTTGTATGTACCGTACAGTACATGAATTAAAACGCTGTGGCCAGATAATGGAGAAAAATTTTACATTAAAAAAAACACTTAAAATTTAATACTATTTATGTAGTTTTTTTACTTACTTCCATAACAACGCGGCCAACGGGGGCATTGTCGGCGGTCATATCAAAAAATACGCGTGGTAAACCCATTTTTTTACTAGCAAAATTACGAAGACACAATTGAACAAACGCCGGCTGACTTGCAAAATGGTTCTGAATCTGATTGAAACCAAGAGAACGTGTGTATCGGCAGAGAGTGACGAGAGCCATTTTGTGCAATGAATTTGTATGTCAAACGGAAGTTTGCTGATTTGATTTTCAAGTATAAAATCCATGTACAACTCCAATCATAAAAAAAATTATAAAAGCAATTACTTGATTTTATTATTTAAAACCATAATTTCTACATAGATAAATATTTTATTATATGATTATATCAAAAAAATATTTCAGAAAAAGAAATTTATATGACTAATGAAAACAATGACATGAATGTATTCAACTTCATCAACATGAAATATGGTTTTGTTCGCAAACCAAGTTTCTATTCACATCTACATAAACATTTTATTCTATATAAAAAAATTAAAGCTAAACTCTATATCTATAATGTTCGACAGGCTATTCTACACTTTATATTTATACCAATAAGTAAATAAATGTTTCCTTTGCATTAGTTTTTAGTCATTTAATCAAAAATAAAAATTTAAAGAATATATTTAAAATTGAAGACTACTCTATGAAATTTAATTTTTGTTATCTGGACCACTTAAAATAAGGAGAGATTAATTCTGCCAAATATAAAATTATAATTAATAAAAAAAAGAGTAATTTACTCAGGGTATATGAATAACGTAAAGTGGGTGTTGCTCTTATTATCAAAGATATAACTAATATACAATCTTTAACTCTTCATACGAACTCATTTAGTTTAAAATAAAAATAAACTTAAAATTATAAAGAACTTCATTCAACATTTAATAAATTACATTATATAATTATACATTTGGTACATTATGGGTATTATTAAAAATGCACAAGAGCCGTAACTATTCAAATAAATGAGTGAAACTTAGCGCATTTGAATAATAATCAATATAATTTGGTCAAAATATGTAAGCTCAAAAAATATATATTTTATATTTGAAAAACAATATTCATGCAATTTGTTTTTGGTTGATCTAGGCTTGACTATTATATTTTGTAAAATAAAGTTTTTCTTGATTATTACTCATCATCATTTAATTAAATGTCTGTAATTTGATTAAGTACTATTTATAATTTTCTATTAATTATATATTTTTGCCTTTAGATCTGTTCGCTCCGACACTATTAATTAAAAATTAAACTATAATGGCTAAGTTACTCTAATTTTTGATCAATTAATTATGAGCTCTTTTCCTTTTCTTTTTTTTTAATAAAATGAAGTTAAATGTTAAAACTTACCTAATTTGGTAGTCAATAACAATATTAATAATAAAAATGTATTTCATATTTGTATTCTATTACAATCTATCTACATTTAATTTTTGTATGTTAGAAGTGTGATTCCAGTGGTTTTCTATCATTTTTGGCTAAACGGTGGAAGTACATAAAAATTTGATGTAGTTTAGAGAAATTAATGTAATTCTATTTTGTTAAGCGTAAATATTAATATTCTGGGATAAACGAAAAATATATAATAAAGGGCAATTGTTTTAGTACCTAATTAACACTTAAATATATTTATTCTACAGTGTGATTTATCTATTGCGCTATTATACAATTTTTTTTTGTAATTTTGTAATGGCCGCTTCTCCCTTACACAAACCACAATTTTTGTGTGATATTGGGTAGGCGAGGTTTTTTTTTTGTATAACGGACTTAAACGTACCGGTACACAGATGGAAGGTGTATTTTTTACTGAATACAATCAATCTATTAAAGGGTGACAAGAGGTAGTATTTAAAATGTTTCTAACTATAACTATTCTCTTCTACAAATACTCGTAAGTTAGAATAACAGGAACTTAGAAAAAAAACAATTTTTTTGAATTAAGTACCAACAACTCAGAATAGTCCATTTTACATTCAATGATTTGTTCATACTAGGAGTTTAGTATCAGGGCTATCTATAACGGAACGCAACGTAATCTATAACGTTGGTATTCAAAATGGGATGAAACCATTTTTAATGGCTATTTTGTTATACATATTATTCTATCATAATAGTTTTTTGTTGGAATTGTTATAAATTATAAACACACTCTTTGCCAATTTGTTAATTCTGCAATACGGTACGGTACACTATAGCCAGGAGTATTCACGATTTTTTCACAGAAACTGGTAGGCTTTTCTCGAAGTTGGTTTATTATAGGGTTTTAAAAGCTGAAATTTTATCTCTATAAGAATATTAGCGATAAAAGGATACAAAATTAATTATTTTTTTTTGAATGGGAAGGTACATGCGATACATTAAATCCAGGGTATTGCTGAAACCAGTGTTGGCATACCGGAAAAATATTGTAACGTTATTAATTTCGTTAACCGAAAATAAATTATTATTTATAATATCCTAATTCTTCCATTAGTCCGACTAAATGACTTTATGCAAAAAAAAAAAAAAAAAAAAAAGTCTTGAAATTTGGAACAATGTAAAATTGAAAGGTCAACATTTTTTAATTAAGAAAGTTCATATTTCGTTGATTTTTTAGCTC
>JANSTT010011088.1:0-24295 GCA_026745375.1 Platyura marginata | reverse complement strand
TATATATATCTATGTATAGGCACACAAAATATATGTACACATTTAGGTATGTACAAGTGGGGTACCTACATAATATACATTGAAGTATAAGTAGGCATGTATAGTGTGTACTTATTAGAGGTACTTATTTACATACGATACTTAAAACTTTCGAGTAGAAATAAATGTTTGTTATTGTTTTACGGCTTATAATCAATACTAAATATGTGTTGTGTTTAAGTATATGTAAGTAGATATGTACAATGTACTTTAATTAGAATTATTATGTGGATATATGATAATATTGACAACCTTAAATTAATTATTTAATTTGTTTCATTTATCCTGTATAATTATGAAGAATGAATTGAACATTACTGATTAGTCGTTGGAAGTATATTAGTAGACACTAGACATTATCTAATAATATAATAACACAAATATATACTTTATCTGCATTAATATCCAAAATGATATTTCGAACCTTTAATCGAGGATTGGATTGTCATTGTTGTATAAATATCGGCCGGTCAAACAAAAATATTGCGAACATTTATGATGGGCGACCTACTAAAATATTAATTTCATTGAAATCTTTTAATTGATTTTTTGGACGCCTTCAGTTTAGTATAGTAGCTCTGAATATAGAATAGCTGATTCTTACCTATCCCATACCATTTTTTTTTTGTTCTGCCATTAAATAACAAAATTTCGAAAAATATTGTTATTGTGTGAAAGGACAAATTATTTTTGAGGGTCATAAGAAAAAAAAGCCAAAAAATGCTAAAGAAAAGGCTGCTAAGTAAAGCTACACGACTTCCATACTAAAATAACGTTCCGCCACTCTTCCACCACCTTTTTACAATTTCGAATAAAATTTGAGAGATAATGACCATTAGAAAGTAATTTAATATGGTTGGTCCTATAAGGGTTAACGATAGATCTACAATAAAATGGTAACCTTTTTTATGTGACACAAAAAATAAAAACTTTTTTCTTAATTTCATATAAGAATTGCGAGAAAATTGATTGATTTTATTGTAATTTAGTATGATGGGTCCTATAAGGGTTAACAATTGGCTATAATAAATTTACAATACCAAAAACCCTAAACATATTTTAACCAATCAAAAAAAAAAATTCTAGCCAACAAGCGAGCGAGCGAACGAACCGAATAACCAAAATTTTTATTGCATTTTTTTGTTGCAAAACTTTCAATTCGTGGAGATAAAATACGAAAAAACGCGAACATTTTTTTGAAAATTTCTACATGAAACCAACAAGAGACCATTGAAAGTGACTGATGGGTGCAAAAGAACCATATTTGGTTTGAAATCATTGTTATACTTTCTCGAGGAACATTGAACCTAAAAATCGACAAAAGATTTGGATGCAAATCGAAAGCGAAAAAAGGACACAGAGAATTTCGATTTTTTATCAGCGATGGAAAAAAATTCGTTCGGAGTCGAAGAAGTGAAGAAGGGTGTATTTCATAATTGTATGAAACAATGCTGAAACCCTGAAATCCAAAATGTCGTTAATTTATATTTCATATAGGAAGGTGGAAGTCAAATTAAAGTAAGACAATATTTTTCAAATATGTAATTAGACCTTCTGATGTTGACTTAATAAATTATTTTCATAAATATTACCTTCCAACTAATTGACATACGACTCTATAATAATTTTACTGCTTTGCTATTTGCTAGAACGTTCCTGTTGTTATTGGCTTCTTATAATACCTAAAGTAAATACTTAGTTTATACTAACGCATTAGTTACAAGGCAGAGTTTGCTTTCGTAATTATTATTATTTCTAAAATAATATTATAATTAATTATCTCATTTAAAGATTGTTGAAACAGAAGCTTCTCCCATATAATACATTCTTGATTCTGATGTTACCTTTAGCTTATAGTTTGTCAAAGGTATTCTATGCCTTACATAACATATATCTTTTACCTGTGCGGAAGTTTTCGATTTTGTTTCTGGGGGTTGAGGCTGTCATACATATTTATGTACCTATACAACAACACACTATATGTATATGATTGATATAGAATCACAAGGTCATTGTGGTGTGTTCTTAGAGTTTCTGTAAACGATTCTATTATCTATATTCAAGGATATCTGCAGTATAATGTAGGAGTGGGAACATTTATGTATGCATCAATTATAATTATATACATACCAACATATAGTTCAATACAAATGATGTATGTATATGTATAATTCTATATAAATGACTATCAAATGTATTATTACCTAAAGTATAATTACGACCACAAGCAAATCTTGGCAATTAGAAATAAATGGCTGCGAGTTAGCAATTTGGTAGGATTAAATTTGGATTTTTAAGGGAAACAAAAAAGTCTACTAGAGAATAGATTTGCTTATAGATCACATTTCACATTATACATATGTATATTTTATGCAAATAACAAGATGTACTGTTCAATAGTCAAAGATTTGCTTAAGGCCGTAATAGTTGACTGAATAAGTTGACGCATTGTCGTCTATATATGATTATTATACCATTATTTATCGTAGGACATTAACTTCTAATATCCCCTTCCCCCTCCCAAAGAATTTCTCTAGCTATTGAGCTCCAGAGTTGTTAACGTAACAAATGATCGATAATATACATACCTAATTTGTTACTGGTGACAAATATAAATGTTATACAACGAATATACAAGTTACATTTGCTACATGCATTTGTTACCAAAATTGGATCCAATGGTTGTCGCCAATTCGCTTTTCTGTTATTTTATGTACATATCTGTCAAACTGAATTTTACAAAATCGTATTATTTTGCTACATTTGTTTCATTTTCTACCAGTTTGTTACAAAAATTTGGTAACAAATGTAACAAATTCGAAAAAAAATGTTACTTTAACAACCCTATGTAGCTTTGTTCACTTTTCGAATATGTGTACGTGTAGGTTGACAAGTTGACTATTTTCTACAAAAATTGATAATTTTTCCACTTTGATTCAAATAACTCTGGAACTAGGAAACTTTAATTTTGACATTTTTGCTAGAAATGACAGAAATCTTATGACGGAAAATATTCATATTGAGTATATTTTTTTTTATCTGATAAAAATTGTTCAACGAAAAATAATCGAACAAAAACTACTTAAATTAGTAGGTTTTCTTATACAGGCGCATATTTGTACGCCATGTTCTGTTTAATTATCTGCGGGGACTATCTTGAGGTCATATAATGACGATTTACTACCAATAGATAGATAGTATAAATCAAAGTATTAATTTTGTGCTGCATTCTATGGCAAACACTAAATTGGCTTTAACTGTTCTAATCTACTATCCTGGTGTTATACGTTTGCTGGGTAAAGGCACTTACTATCTGAGGAAATAAGTTATTGTAGGGTTTAGTCGGGATGACAAAATTGTTATTGGCTTTTCATTGTACTTATGTATACAATGTGAAAGCTTTTCCATAAAGTTAAAGGTGTGAGATGTTAAACGGTTAAAGTTTTAATGAAAGGATAAAGCGTTGAGTTATTTATGATGACAAGGTTGGTTGGATTATAGCAATGCTAAAATTTATATTGTTTTCGAAACTGTACTTAATATAGCAAACCAATAGAAATAATTACATAGTTTTGTAAATTCTTTCCTAATGTAGGTAGGCCTGTATACAGGTATTTTAGTTTAAGCTAAACTTTTCTGTTATCCACGATAAATGGATTTGATTAAACTTTTTCAGTAGATGATTTTTATATATTTATTTTGACACTATAAACGAAAATAGTAAGTTACTTAGTAAAAATAATTCCTAAAATTGAAATTAATGGATGGATTGGTATATTAATGGATTTATGAAGGTTTTTAGGAATTGATTGATTGATTGATTGATGTATGACTATATTATACTTAAATATAATATAAAAATTAAATTTAATAATGTGAATAAAATTGAAAAAGGTCACAGCAATAGGTTGCTTGATTCCTTTTCCATATTAGTTGGCACATCAATTCTACTTTTATTTATACTGTGGTTTTATTCTTTAAGCATTAGCGCGACGAATAAGAAACCAGCACGAATACGAAATTGCACATATACCTGATACCTAAGTTTATTAAATATAATGTGAGGAAACACATAGTAGTGGGGTTTTTCCTAATGCACAGATATTGGCGATAATGCCAAAGTAATTAATTGCTAACTTTTGTAGTACATACTTACTTGGCACATTAATTATTTAAAAACATATTTTGAATTTTTTAAAATTAAATTTAAATTTTGTGTCATAATTTAAGCCGTTTTTAAGCGTTCAATCGTAAATGTGTGGAAATTCTATAGAAATCACTTGAAATCTTAACAAAGTAGTTAGTTGCTTTGAATATTTATTAAAGAAATATTCATATGGTGAGATATTTCCATAGAAGACAGATTCAGCACACCCCCCTCCCCGGTAGTTATTTTTATTTAAGTTTTTTAATTTTTTTTTAATCTTCAGCTTTGACGTCCTCTTATTTTGGGTCTAACAACTGGAATCTATCGCATGTTTACTGTATTATTTTTATGCGGTGTATTTAATATAATATTTAAAGTAGACGCAATATTTTTATTTTAATAAAATCTGTTTTTAATTAGCAATTTTTGAAAACAGAAAATACCAATTATTTTTAACTATAAATTCGTAATACCAATTAGGTAGTGTAGGTTATATAGTGCATACTATAACATTATACATATTTATGTACATATATTATGTGTTCACAGAATTAATGAAATTCAGATTACAATAAATATTTGATGCTTACCTACATATACATACATATGTATAATATAAATGAAAGCCAATTAAAATATTCATATTATGATCATTAAAATAAATGAATTTTTGTTGTTGAAATAAGTTTAAAAACATTTTAATTCTTTTGTATTGAATGTTTTAAAAACAATTAGCAACTAGCGAAAAAGCGCATAGATTGATAGATTTTGAGTAATGTGATTTTTTTATAAAAACCTCCAGTTATTGTTGATGTTAAATGCTGTGTCCACCATCACATTATCTCATTGAGCTTATCATATCTTCTATTCTACGATAATTTACCGAAAAACCATCATCGAACAACAATTCATCGAAATTTTTTAATTTTTTTATCACATTTGACTAAGTAAATTTTTGCTCAATAATATCCACCCATCCTTTCTAACCTTAACACAAAGAATAAAAATCAAAAATGACAGCAATTTTTTTTTCGGTAAATTGTATTTCGATGAATTATGTTTCGGTGAATTATCGTTTGATAACTTTTCGATAAATTGTTTTTTTTGTGTGTTGTTTTTCGGTGAATTGATGCGATACCATATTTCACTATATATGCAACAGCAAAATAGCATTTTTTTAAAAAAACAATATTTTATATAAATTTGCCTAATTTGAAGCGACTAAAAATTTTTTTGATCTCAACAAACGTGCTAAACAAATTTTTTTAGTGCAATTTAACCACCCAGCCTCCGATATTTGAGAAAATTAATTACGTTCATTATCCAGGAACCTACGATCTTTTGTTTCTTTACTTAATGAGCTTTTTCATCCATTTTTTTTTAAATTAACGACTACGCTTTACAATTAGAAGAGCATAATTATTTATTCGTAAGTTTTGCTTCCACAACCATATAAAATATAATAGTTTTGGTTTCATGAAGCAATTTCCAAAAATAATTGTGTTTTCTCTGCAGGCATTTGAACTATTCCCCAACTAAAATATGCCGTTAATATTTTGGTCACTCTGTATGCAACTGTATGTAGCTCAAAACGGCGTTGAACCAGAGAGACTTAAAATTGTGTGTGACTGCTATTAACCCAATGACCCATTTTCAATATTACTCCTCATATTAAATAACAAAATTTCGAAAAAATTATTTGTCAAAAAAAAAAAAATAACTTAAAAGAGCCCATTTTCTCACATTTCCTATTTGAAGTTCAAAAAAAAAAAAAAATAAATAAAAATCCAGAAGGATTTTTCTCTTTGAAATGCATACAATAGGACGAAAATTTACTCTTACAGGACGTAACAATTTTTTATATGCAGAAATTTTTTGTAATTTTCAGTGGATTAAATGGTGTTTGGTTATATGCTTGGAAGGAACGTCGCCTTTCCATAACAGCTTTTTGTTTTCTATTATTTAATTTTTTTTTTTTTTTTTTATTTTGTTGCTTTATGTTTTCCGGCTGGCGCTAAGTTATCGTCCTTTTTATAATCACCATTTGGAGAAATCATTTAATGAACATAAATACATAAAATTAATTTCAATAGAAGCTTTTGTATAAACAATTTTCCATTCATATTAGCATGACGTCTGCTTTTTGTTTGGCTGTCTCTGTATTGCTGCGCTTCCAATTTCCATGAAACTCGAATCTGTGTGAAATAACTCAAGGATAATGTTTCATGGATTATGATGTTCTATATATAAGGCTATACATACATATGTAATTTAATAGTGATGTACACATATACACTGAGCTTTTAAATATATTTTAACGTTATAGTTGTATGTACATTTTACCGTATATATAGTAAGTATGTACATAAATTAAAGAAAATTGTTGCAACTTTTGCAAAAATTTACCAAATACTCCATATATATCCTGCAACCATGTATGCTATACTTACACGTCGGGATATAAAGTCGTGTAACATATGCTGAAGCATATCTCTCAAAATTTAACGATAACATGTTTTGTTGTTCCATGTAAAATGTTCTGACGAGATGGGACATGTGTACATAAATATAAAATGAAATTTAGAACTTTTTCCAGAAATTTCCTATTTCAGTCTTATATCATATTATTATGGAAACGGGCCGGGATGGACGAAAATATGGCTCATGTGTTATAAGTTTCTTGTTTAGAGGCATATTATAGATGTACGTCCATGTGACGCGTACCTTTTTTTCTTCCTTTTTTTTTTTTTTTTTTGGGTTGAAATATGGTGTGTTTCAAGTTTTTATATATTCTAGGAAGAAGCTATTGTTATATTAAATAAATTGTTCTTTGAGTATGCACGATATATATATGTATAATACATATGTAATGTAATGTATATAGAGAATTTATACGAAAGCAAATAGCGAAAAGTTGGATTGAATGAAATGTTCCAGAATATTTTTTTCTTCTGTATAGTACATAAAAGTAAGCCAAATAATAAGTTATTTATTTCTTTTTTATTATGTTAGTAATATGGAGTCCTTTTTTTTAAGTAGTAAAAATGTGTGTTGAAATACCCTTTTTACTTTATCCGAAAGGCTGTCTCGCCTGCCTCTTTGAAACATTTGAGCAAACCTTATTAGACAATTCAGTCGTTTTTTTTTTTTTTTGGGCTGGCGAAACATTTCGGGACGCATGAATAAACCATTATTAGATACGTTTGTCAAAAACTTTCATTGCTTCTTAGGTATGAAAATAAGAAAATTATTTTAATGTTTCTAAGAACACAGGGGAGACGTGACGAGAGATGGGCGCCAAAGATAGATTACTGTTTTTGTTACAGAGTACTCTGAGAGCAAATATAATCAAAGAAATTTACGTATACTAAGATTAATAAGGTTCTACTGTAATATAAATTTCCAACTTTTTTTATTCTTCAACAATATAATTTTAGAAAAAAATTGTTTGCTTCGCTCGTGTACACATTACCTTGTTTCATTCCATAAAGTCATGAAAATACAATGTTAGTTTCTGTCAAATGGAAAAAGTTAACCCTTTAAGGGCCAAGAATTTTTAAAAAGCTACTCGCCGTTCTCAGAATTTAATTCTAAATACATACTTTCGTAAATTTTTGATTTTTAGAAAATGTTAATCTTTCAAGGTTTTAATGGTGCCTTTAAAGGGTTAACTTTTAAAAATATGCATTAAAATGCACTAAAAATGAAAAGAATATCTTCCTGAATAAATTTTTCTGTATTTTAATTTTTTTTGTCATGTTCAAAAGGGTTAACTTTTTCCAAAAAATTTATTTGGGAAAAAATGCTTGAAATTCGAAATAAACAATAGTCAAGATATCCTTTAAACAACCAATTTTTTTTTCGTTTTTTTCCATTAAAATGATGTAAGATTTTATAATTATATGGCACGTTGACTGCCACACGGAAGACCCATTAATTATGAAGAAAATTATAAATATATCCTACATGGTTTTTATTTCTTATATAAAACATTTTACAAATCCAAACGAAATTTATTAACCAAACTCAATTTTCATACTTTTGGATAGGTGAACAAAGATATTGTTTTTCTGTTTAGGTATGCAAATTAAACTTGAAGCTTTGCCAAAGTGAATTTGAAGTTTATGGATTTTACTCGTATACAGCTAAATATAAGACATGTTAAACTACTAAAGTTTCAATTGATAGTTGAAACTTGTCAGCGTTGCGTTGACTAAGTTCATATGACAATCTATGTATATTACATTCTGTATCTACCTATTATATTTTCGTTAACTTGTTTATAACAATTTTCAACGTGCTATGAACTATTACTGGAGCTGACAAAGCTACGGGTGAACGATATAGAAACATTAATTTAAATTGAATTAAATTTCTTGGGAATGTTAGCAATTACAGTGCGGAATTTGCATGATAAAATTAAATAAATATATTTGTGGCGTCTTGTTCGTATTTCATTTAAATTATATTTGGGATAATAATCCTTACGGATGCTTTATTTACTGTAATCATCAATGGTACGTTTGATAGATATTGTACCGAAACATAAGTCTAAAAGAAGAAAAAATTTATTTCACTTGAAATACTACAAATGAGTCTATATGCGTATTTAGGGTAAAAGAACAATAGTTGGCACCTTAACGAATTTATTTGGCTTAATATATTGTACTATATTCAATATTTCTCAAGAAACTGAGTAAAGTGAATTTTTTTCTTATGTAAAATATATTTGAGAATCGAAATTTTTGGAAATTTTTACAAGAAAAAATTAATACAAAAATAATTGCACCCTTTTTCTAGTAGTTGGCTCCGTTTCTTTAGTAGTTGGCAACACTTTTACTATAAACACAAAAATGATAATTTTTTCCTCCCAAAAAACATCCTCACTTATGGTGGCTATTTTAATACTAACACAATTTAACCCTAAAGCACAAAACAGAGTCCGTTGGACTCCGCTGAGCAAGAAAAAAACCTATTACTTTCAAACGAAAAACTTTTTCAACCGGAGTTTTTTTACTATTTTTCAGTTTTTTAAGTTATAAGAAGGAAATCACACTCTTGCGTTTGTGTTATAAAAAAATTTACGTCTTAGGGTTAAAAGATAAATCAAGTTGGGTAAATTAAAAATAAAAAAACGCGAAATTTTATGAAATTAAAAGAATTAAGATTTAGTAATCCCTGTTTTTATACTACATCACAATAATCACAAATGTGCCAACTATGCCTTCCTCTACCCTATGTAAGTTTGGGTATATTGTCATACCCTTTTGCTTGATTAACACTGAATGAACTTTCTTATAGTTATGTGCAGTAAAGTGGGATGTTATTTGATTTTATCAGAACCGCTTTTTTTTAGGGTGCCTTTGAGTGTTTCACAAAGAAATGGTAATTTTCCATATAAACGTCGCCCCCCTAAATCTGCACTATCGTGTATTGGTCTTTTTTAGTATATCGGAAAATATCCGATATATACTTTTGAACTTTTGATGATTAATCGGATGTCGATGCTTTTTTAATGCTGATGTTCCTATTTGATGTACATACATATATTACATAAGTATATCCACTACAGTCCATTTATTTTTTATTGTAGGTATTTAAATCATCCGTTTTTTTTAATTAAATTAAATGAGTTATTTCAGATTATTATTTTAAATATTTTCATATTTTTCTATAAAAAAAGGCTTGAAATAATACTAATAAGTATTTACTAACATGTACTACTGAACTAGTGGATAAAATCAATAATTGGGTAGCCTTTTTCTGAAATATCGGCGTTATATTATAATACTCAATATTATTGGATAAATATAAAATGAAATTGGGTAAAAATGAAATTTATAAAAAATAATTTTAATAAAAAAATCATTACAGCAGTAGGTCTAGTATAACGAATGGCAATATAATGAACGCCGTTTGACTTAACAAAATAATAACTCTAAATAACGAACTTTTTTTAGAAATCAAATTTTTTACTTTTTCTTAGAATAACATTATTGATATGCGGGTTTAAAACAATTGGCCAAAATTAAAAAAAAAACATAATTTAATATTGAAAAATTCTAAAAATTTGGTATTGAAACTGAAGTAATTATGTATGTACCTAAGTATTATGTACATAATAAGCGGAAATGTGTTGAATAATTCAATTTTTGCTGTTTATTTTTAATTCGATATAACGAAAGTGGGCTGAATATAGCGGCTGTGCTACTATTGGGGGCATTAGGGTCAGGCCCCTATAATAACATTAGACAATCAGATGATATTTGACAATAATAAACTTCCTACAAAATATTTTATTATCCACCCTAATACACTATTCTCTTAATACTTTTGATATGCAATAATTTCTATCCACACTATTGTTTTTAACAAATTATGAATTCAATAATACAAATTTTATAAAATGGCCCACTATTTCAATGGTCTACCAATCGCCACTGGCTGAATATTATATCATTTGTTTTACTGTGTAATTTACTGTATTTCCAAAATAAAATTTATTTTTCATTTTAAAGAATAAGAATATGTCAATTTGGTTCAAATAAATATTCATATTCTGGCAGGTTCGAACATTTAAACATTAATCCGAACAATTGAAATAAAAAAAAAAAATTTACACCACGAAACAACACAATATTTTTGGATTAGCAGAACATTCGAAGCAGTATACTTCGATGCTGAAGGTTTTTGATATGATGGATGTTCTAGTAATCCAGGACTTCTATTTTTTTTGGAATTTTTGGAAATAAACCGCATTCAAATATTAAAAAGATTACTTTTATCGGAGCTATATGGATGGGTCAAGATTAGATAAAAAATTTCCCCAATTTTAGAAAAAAAAAAAAACCAGAAATTTGTCTTTTTCCTACTGTATGATGAGCTACAATATTAATTCTCAAAGAATACGAATTCTAATCTAAAGATCTCCATATATAAATACTAGCACATCTAGTCCGGACTCTAACCAATAAATGTCTTATGAGAATATTCGACTATTAAATGTTTTCGTTTATTTATTTAAGATTATGCTTTCGTGGGTAATTTTCCAAAAGTTCCTATTTATCTCTCTCATATAGTTTATGCAAATTCTATAATAAATTGTTATTATTTAACAGTTCCCAGAGACTTATGATTAAACTAAAATGCTAAATCTCAACATAATGGTTAATATGTACGTTAAACCCGGTAGCAAACAAATTACCGGAGCATAGCAAACGAAGCACAATTATAATTATTTATTTTCTTTTGTTTGCTTAGACGATTTATCAATTTTGCTTTGAAGATCCCTTTTTGTTGTAAAACTTTTACGATAAAGTATTAAATTAACTTTGTACTCGTTTTCCAAAATTATTTCGACAATGTTTGAGGAATTTCAAACGCTCTCAATCCAATTAAGTTTAACAATTAGTCAGATAAAAGAGTTTTGTGTAGTTATATATATATACAAATACATATATATAAGTACATATAAGTATATAAATACGGTATATTATATAGTAAGAGTAGGTAGAGAGAAGTGCCTACTTTGGAAACGAATCAATTTCATATTTTCTGAAAATTTATCAAAATATCAGCTTAATTTTCCGCGAGATTGGAAAACTGAATGAGAATTTATGTATGTACGGTACGTGTATGCATGGTTCAAAGGTAGCTCTGTGTTTATACATACAATATATAGATATATACATATGTATATGTATGTATGTATAGTAAATGTATCAATAGCTTATTTATGTTCAAGGAAAAATGTAGATAGAGTTTCCCTCCCCAATGTGTATCGAATTTATGGGTGGAACTGAACAAAAAAAAAAAAAAAAAAAGAAGAAAAACTAATTTTACCCTTGGTTTACTGTTATACAGAGGTATAACTAATGTTTTTATAAATCACATTGATCTAAATGGAAAAAAGGATCCAAAGTATGTCTATGGATGTATAATTGTACAAAATATACATCGCAAATATATATAATACTATGACATAAGTATAAATATATACATGGATACTAAATAGCTAGGTATACGAGAGTATATGGATTGTAATATGTAAGGAAGGTAGAGAGAAAATAATAATTATGCATTGTCATGTCTAGAACGTATATTCTAAAAACGAGGTAAATATTATTTTTGTCGTTGCTACCATAAAATTAAGACGTCGCTTGTATTGTTTTGATAAAATGTGTGTATATATATATGTGTGTGTGTGTTTATTTATATTTCCTAACCGTGGGTTTGGGAAGTCGGTACATAATGTTTTAAGCATATTTTTCGCTTATCGCAACAGAAAATATGTTCAAAGCTCAAAGGATAAGTAAAATTGTTTTCAAAATGTAACCAAAATTCATCAAAAATCTTAACAGAAACCAAATTTATTTACGTAATAGAAGTGAGGGAAACATTATACAACATACTTAATACGCTAAAAGTGTAGTAAATGGAGCGTTGAGTATATAAATATTATAAAGGAATTCATGCGTCGATGTTATTTTAAATAATTATATAAATGTATATATATATAATATCTAGGTATGTATGTACGTAATGTAGGTAAAATATTATTAGTCCTTAATATATTAGTTCCTTTATTCTTACTTTACATACATTTTGTGCGCATGCATTTTATTTAATAACGATTTCCTGAACATGTTGATGATTGTCTTTACCTTATACATATGCCTGCATTCTATCTAAATTTGCCATTTTGCTATATTACCACTTACCTAGTAACTTAATCCTGGAGTGGTGCATATGTGCTTCCCGTGATCTACATAAGCTCTCATCGTTATATATGTACTTTGTATACATATATGTACATTTATGTAGGTATACACGGTTATTGTACATACATGGATTGTATTCAGTGTTAGGTTTGTGCATTTTTTTTCTCTACTTTTTTCTCTTGTGCAGATCGGAGTGATCTGGCAATTGTCTTAAAAGTTTGACTTTATTATTATAATATTTATATTGATAGACAAATTCTAATTAGTTCTATCAATGAATTAAGTTATGCAAACAGACCGTTTTTAGAGCACAAAAAAAAAATTCGAAGAATGTACATTTTTTCAATCCAAAATCAATTTAACACATTCGCATCGGGAAGTGGGAATTCTCGTGTTAAAAAAAAAAACCAAAAAAAATTGCGTTGTCGTCTGAAACGAGAATTCTCGTTTTGAGACATCACTTTCCTGTAGTGGAACTATGTTACATTATCGTCACGACGTTCGTCAATTTATCGTCGATATGATAGTATGTAAGCATTATCGACGAACGATCCGATCGTATACGCCATTTCGACGATCGATTATTGTTGATTGTGTGAATGCGATATTTGGTTTTCTTTAGATACAAAATATTAATATTTGATTTTTAGTTCTATTTTTCATTTATTTTAACGTAGAAATCTAAATAATATTAACCTACTTTTTTTAATTAATTAAGTTTAAAAAATCACTTTTTTCTCTTTAATAGTTTTTTATAAAAATCATAAAACAACCTCAATTCTAGGGCAAAATCTACAACATACCAACAATTCGATATGGTTGTACAGTTTCTTCAAAAATTTAGAATTGAAGCAAACAAATTTTGACAATTCACTTTAAAATATTTTCTTTTACTAATGATGGGTTTACACAATAGTTTAAATTATGACAGAAAATCTAGTACAAAAAAAAAATGGCGAAGCGATAATGTTACGTTACTAGCAAACAGTGATGAGATTGTCTAATTAACGCCAATGACATGCTTTTACTACAGATCACAAAAATACCTCGATTTATATGAAAAGTTTCTGAAAAATAGCCCCCGATGCGAATATGTTTAGAACAGAATATTTACAGTGGAGTTAAAATTATTATTAAGGTCATAAATCAAAAACAAATTTCAAATAATGTTTTGCCCAGTTATTCTTGAATATTTTATATCCAGTTTTTCTTTGGTAAACATTGATACTTATAAACTTTTAATCTTCTATATTTCCAACTTTTTCTATTTCAATATTGCTGCAACTGCAACAAAATCGTATTTCATATTATACGACCACTTAGTATCATTGTAAAATCCTTGGCACTTTTCCAAAAGAAAACAAATTAACTGCATTCGGTCTTACTATATTATGTGCAATATGAAGTATACTGAAAATTACCCTCCGCATAGTGTTAATTAAATTGATAATAATACTTAAATGTGTGGTCAGGCGCATTTACCAATCCGAATAAATGGAGCAATGAGACTGTTTACAGAGAGAATCTTATGGTAACTTCAAAAACATTAATTTCTGGTGAAAACATAAAGTTGGTAACTTTTAGCTGAAATGGTTTCCGGTATACTATTCTCTTTCTTTTTCTTTTGTGATTACTTTCGGTTTTTTCTTTTGTGATTACTTAGTACAGTACTAGCACCGGTCGTCTTATCGAGATTATCATACTTATGTAGATATTCTTTGTATCTTTTGAGTACCATTCGTAAAGTTCGTTTCAATTAGAATAAAAAAATCGCGTGTCATTCCTACCAAACTGGTGTTTTCCGATGTGTTTGTCGCTTTATCTCTGGTCCATTTTATTTTATCGCTACCACGACCGCTACCGCTATCGCCAACTTCACCGCCACCGTCACTCAGTATGCTTTACAGCTTTATAGTGCATCTATTGATGTTGTATGTACTTTCGCTCTGCTGAATGCTTCGGCGCTATTTATAGAGAGATAAAGTTTATCTTTGCGTACATTTTAAGTTAATGTTGACTTTAAGTTATTCATAAACAATTTATAGTTTAATTAGAAATCTCTGAGCTTTGTCATACTTAACTCTTTGAGCCATGGAATTTTAGAAAATAAATAGTTCTACGTTAGACAGAAATTTTATTTTTATAAAATTGAACAAAGTTGGTTTAATTTAACAAATATGGGAAGTAAAATTACAAAAGAAACAGAAAAAAAAAATATAATAAAGTCATTTAAGTTTTTAATTATAATTGTTTAAATACGTGGGAGTAAAGTAGTTGGTACTAGACTACTATTTCTTATTGGATGCATAATGTTGAACAAACCAAAAATATGGGGTACATTCGATACTTGTTGAATATATCGATGGCTTATGTGTATACCTACAATACCCGGTAACTCATTTTTATGTACTTTTCAGGAGACAGTAAAAACTAAAGTTGTTTTTGTTGGGTTAGCGGATGGTTAAACATTTCAAAAAAAACGATGTTTTAAAAATAAAGTTTTTGTGATAATTTTACCATAGATGCAGGGTTGCATAAAGATCAATTTTATGCAATAGAAAAAAATCGGTAAAAATGAGTTAGTTGGCATTGTATATAAGCCACCGATATATACTTTCTTCTTACATTTTAAAACATTTTGAAATTATGTTAAAAAAATACTCTAATAATAGCTTTTTAATCAAGATATCTAAATATCAAAAATTCTAAATTATCATAGGTCAAATTTTACATTATAAATTTAGACCAAAAAATTCGTTTATTTCTTTTTTTGTTGTTGTTGATTGTTTTGGTCTGTCAAACTTTTAAATGCCAACTTTATTATAATTTCCCCAGATTTTTAGGATTGTCAGTTTGGTAAAAATATGCCACTGTTAAATGTGTCCCCTTATTACCTTACTCAATTCGGTATATGAGAACGAGGTATATATATATGTCCAATAAAAGCTAAATAAAAATTTACAATCGGTTCACCTTAAAATAAACGAATTTCAAACTCTAATGTAGGAATAATATGTATGTATGTATGTATGTAGTTTCGAAAGGGACACGAAAAACATTTTATAGAGAAAGTTATAAAAATAATAGTATGACATCACATTTAGAGTAATTTAGATTTTTTTCAAATTATACAAGAAAGCAAACGGAAATTTTGCTTCTATCTCTGGTTGAAATGACAACAAAGAAAACAAAGGGTAGGTATGTTTCTCTATCAAACAAAAATAAAACGGCAATGTGAATTCTATTTGCTTAAATTAACATAACATACATGTACCCTTTATTGTCTTTTCCAATCCAAAAACTCTGGTCGACAATAGATATATACATAGTTAGAGTTATACATACAGATATTCTTGCGCAATCTTTTCTTTTTCTATATGTAAATATAGAGTAGGTACATATATAATTTAACTGGAGTTTCGATTGAGTGTCTATATCTTTTATAGGGTTATGTATGCAGCAAAAGTTATCTATGAACCCATCTTTATTTTCTTATGGTATATTTAATAAAAAAGGCTACTAATTAAACAGCGATGCTTCCACATCCACAATCTTCTGCGTTTTTTTTTACTTTTTTTAAAAATTCTTATAAAAAATATCAAATTTGCTGATATTTTACCTTACGGGCCCACGGGTTTAGTTGGGGATGAATCGATAGCGGGAGTCCCCCCGACCAACGTTTCTATGGGGACTTTTTGCCGATCACCCATCCCCTTCCCTCTAGGGCCGTTTAAAGTTTCTATGGAGAAATGTCAAGATATTTTTTTTGATTTTGAAAAATAGTAGTGGGAGTACCAACTTTTTTCCAGAGTTTTCTCCTGCCCTTTGGAGAGGTTCTAAATTTGTAAACTGACATAATAAATAATTTCTAGCGAAGCCAGCAACAAATTTTACAAACTAAATATTTTCTACTTCATCAATATTATACTCTTTTAACTCAAATACTTAATAACTTTAATTAATTTTTAATTTTAAAACCAGCAAATGGTACAGAAACGAAAACATACTTTTGCCCCGTGTCACTGTCATACGACAGCACATTATGGTTGCGCGTGCCAGTTTTTTGTTTTGATTCTTACTCGGAAAATATGTTTTTTTATACATGGATGTAGGGTAAATCAGCTAGCGTTTTGTAAAAAAATTAATTTTAGGTATGCATTTACATAAAAATTTCTCTTTACATGTTTTTTGAATATTAAACTCTTAACCTTGTTGCTAGTTCAAGTTTATGAATATAATTTTGCTTCCACAACTGCTATATGAATTATAAAAATGGAAGAGTTGTCGATTTTAGTAAAAATTAAGAAGAAATATGAATCGCTTCGACCGGTAATTTAGACGTTGACATTTCAATTTGAACTTTAGTTTTGCCATATTTAACCCATTAATGGCTGACCCCCGATTCCTTCGTCTGATTTTGACGAAACTTTACACAAACACTATTTAGGGTATTTAAATTATCAGTTATTGATATGACATGTATTCCTCCATGTTTTTCTAATAACATAGTTTTTTTTATGACATACAATCCCACATTTTTACTATTTTTAGACTCTCTAACAGCGAATTGGGTATTTTGTCATGAAATCATACCTGCAGCTTAGGTCAGTGATCTCACAGAGGTGAATACATTTTTTGTCAGATAGAGGACACCTAAGACTATTAGGCACCAAGAGGGTTTTCTGATTTTTCAGTCCCCCAAGAGCTATTTCTGTGCAATCTTTTCGACTTTGTAAATTTCCTGACTTTTGACCCGCTAACTACTCCTCAAGGCTTGGTATTTTATGACCCCTAAATTATTTTTAAGGAATCTTTCATCTACCTGTTAATGAAAATCAATTCGCGATATCTCTCACTTAGCTCTAATTAGAATTTTTCTCTATTTTGCGGTATTTTTCTACGCATTCGCCGTTAATGGGAACAAAATCGCCCACTCCTCCTATACACGTTTTTTGTAAAAAACATGTTTTTTCCCGAGTTTTCTCCATTATATAACAAACATTTAGAAAAAATTATAAATTCAAAAAGTTTACCGGTAACCCTTACAGGACCTCCCTACCTTTACCAAATTCCTATAAAAATTTAATTTTGAAAAATATAAAAATGCTTATGGTATTTGTTTATTGAAATGCTCAATAAAAATTTGTAATCGGTCATTAACCCTTATAGGACACCCTCATAATAAAATTACTCATAATTCTTATATTTAGGTGTACAGAAAGTTTTTTTTTTTTTAATATTTTTCAGTTGATAAAATGGCATTACATTTGTGGAAGCAAACTGTTTTTCTATAGATACATACATACATACATAATACATATACCTATACAAGTATACAACCCTACAACCTACAGTTAATGCACTGAATGATAAAAACATCACATAATTTTTGATTAAAATTTTTTTTTTTTTTATGTCTATGGTATTTAATTTATTTTTGGGGTAAACTTTGTTCCAGTTTCTTAGTCTATAAATCTTTTTCCTTTAAGAACAAGTACAAGTTGAATTAATAAAAGTCGGCTTCAATTTACCATTTAATAATTCATAATTTTCCTGCTTTATCTTTTTTTATTTTGTTATGATTGTTTCGTTTTACTTTTTGTTTGTAAATTATTTCGACGAAAAACATGAACTTTATGTCTGTTGAACAATTCAAAAGAATCGGAGCTTAAATATGGTTCGTTGTAATTTTCATCTATGTACACTTGTACAGTACAATGTACATTGTACATATAACAGGTAAATACTTACTAGAAAATTACATTGTCAAGATGTGATGATTAAATTTTCTATGCATAAATAATGCACACGAACTTAATATCTAACTAAATTAATCAAGAAATTTTAGATTTGCTTCAGCTCAAAGTAAGGGAGAAACCGAATTATTAAAGCTACAATAGAAGGTATTTTAAGATTGTCAGCACTTTCGCCATAGAATAATGTTTTGAATAATACAAAGGGAATAAAACGATTCCAATTCATTATTTATTACAAACAGGATGGTAAAGAACGATATCATTTTACATATCAAAGAACGGTGAATTTCAGATCTGTTGTTATTGGAGAGAATTTCAAAATAATAACAATTACGTTGAATTACGTATTCTATTTGCGTTAGGAATCTTCTTGTTCAAAAAATATGAATTTAACTTAACTATGTATATGTAGATTGTATAGCTAATTAGAAAATATATTCAGTAGAAATATGGTACTGCGAAGATTATTAATTATTATATAGATTTGGGTAGAGTCGATTGAAATATTTATCGAAATTGAAAACTCCTGATGGGTGTGGAAAATCGTTTTTTTAAAAAAATAATTCAACCCCAACGGCAAACGGAATAAGAAACGAACAATTATACAGTTTTCCTTTAACCAATTCTTTACATTCTTTAATAAAAAACAATATTGTGGAGGATTCTTCAAAATCAGTATATACTTACATAATATGTATGTTATTTGTTGTTTTGAAGGGTGATCGATCGACCTCAATCTGTATTTAAATCAATTGCACTCCCCCCCCTTTCTTTCTTCTATTTGCTGTCACTCCATTCAAGTCCAGTTTCCTTAGGATCTTGAATGGATGTAAAGATGGAAGATCCCACTCGTCTGGGCAGTGATTCCCCAGATGATCATTCCGTTTGCGGAGAAGAGTTCCGTATTCCGTAAGGAGATGTATTGTGGGTTTCTTCTGCTGCTTCACAGAACCTGCACGCGGCGCTTTCTTCCAGACCTAGCTTCGTTAGGTGTCTTTTCCGCTTGCAATGGCTGGCTAGCATCCTAAGTCAGTTTTTGGTACTTTTTATGCTAGCCTCATACCTCTTTCGGTTATAGATCCTAAATAGCTTAGAAAGTTCTCTCCATTGTTTCGCACTTCTTTCTCCTTTTTTCAATTTTCCTCCGATTATGTTTGTTCCGATACCAAAGACGGCAGCTCGTCTACCCTTTCATTTTCTTTAATACCTACATGCCCAGGCACCCAGTTTTTTAGTTCTGCCTAGTTCGTTGAGTTGAGGCATTTCTGGACCACCCTAGAGCTGATGGTGTATGAGCTCAGCACTTTGATGGCATTCCGGCTGTCTGATAGAATTGCAATGTTTTGCCTCTGATACATACACACATGCACATTTATTAAAAATTATTAATTTCATAATTTATATAATTTTCATTTTTCATGCCATATTTTTATCTCGAAAACCATTAAATTTAATTTTTTTTCCCTTTTTTTTAGTGACTTAAGTTTTACTCATTTTGATCGATTTTCTTTATTTTTTGTGTTCTTCAACTTTTTCGAACATAAATTTCCTATAAAATGTCATATAATCAAACTCTTAAAAAAAACTGTCAAATTGTACCTTTTTAACAATTTAAGCCGTTTGCGCTGGAGTCAAATCATTTTTGAAAATTTTTAATTTTAACAAATTCTATGTAGCAACTTCACTATAAAACTTTTCCACATGAACGAATTTCCATATTTTGAATATTTTCAAAATCGCCATAAATTTAAATTTTTCAATCGACCCCTAACTAAGATATAGAATCATTAATGATAACATTTACCTTTTTCTCTCTGTTTCAGGTAAGCTCATCAAATTTTCCAAATGATGTAATTGTGGTTAATCAATGTCGAACGCTATACCAATCTAATTTATTGATGAAAATGGTAAGACATTTACTTCAATATTTATGGGATTTATAAGGAGGAAATTTATATTTAAGATAAAGCAAAAGGTTTTTGGAAATTTATGTTTATGTTCACTTATATGATACCAATAGGAAATTGAAGTAAAAAAAAAAGGCTGCTAATTAAACAGTGCGCGTGCGGCTTATCACAATATGGTGTGATTTGCGGTGAAGTTTTTGGTCTTATAAGATTTGTTTACATATATTTTGACAACGGTAAATTTGTTGAGAACAATTTTGTGGTGAGAAATTTTGTCAATTTTTAGTACTTTGTAGCAACATTTTGGGGTTTTTCCCTTTATACAAATTTTCAAGTTTCTATCGCTTCATTATCATTCATGTTTTCATCGACTAACATTAATTTTACAAAACATTTTTATGGCGGCTGTACTTTCAGAAGGGTTTCAGTGAATTTGTCTATTTTCAAGACCAAAACAAATACTTTTCTAATAAGTACCATCCCATACAACATTTCCAGAATCGACTTACGTAGCCCTTGATTTAGTTGGTAAAAAACTAATTATTGAAAAATAAAACTTCAATTAGCAGACGAATTGCTCTTTTAATAAAATATTTGTAGGGAGGGTGGGGAAAGAGGTGCTCAAATTTAAACGACCTAAAATTTCATCTGAAGCCTGATGTACAAAGTTTTATATTTGTTTTAGATTAATATTCTGCGAATCCAAATTTAAATCAAGGACTTATCAAATTCTTAGAAATGTAAGAAAGAGTGTTTCTTGGTTTTTGGGTAAAGTAAAAAATAGTAGTTTTCTGAATGAAGAAAAGTGCTAGACCGAAATCAATTAGTATACCAAGGGTTTTATTTTTGCCTATGCAAAGTATACCACTGAAATTCTTACTATAATCCTTACAACTCCTTTATTTGTTGAAATATTTTTTTAAAAATCTAATTTTCCATTGGAAAAAATATTTTCACTAATTTGAACGCTTTTCACGGTTGACATTTTCATGAAAATGACAAGAAATTATACTAAAATGCTGTATTTGGACCATTACAATTTCTATCTTCAATAAATAACTTATAAACTATATAATATTATTTGAGTTCTATAACCCCCTTCCATCCCTTATCCAGTATTTTGAATCCTCTATTGATAATACAAGTTGTTTACTAGCTATCGATAGGCAAACCTGGTTTAAAAAGAGAATTCAAATAAAAGTTTATTATTCTCTTAGGTACAAACAAAGACAGACAAAAGACTTTGACATGACGTTGACTTTTCCAAACAAAGATTTCGATCAGAAGTAGAGGATATCTTAAATTAGAGCAACTTCAAAAAGATTTATTTGTTCGGGTTCAAAATAAGGTCGATTAAACAAGCATACTTAGTAAAAAATATGATTATAATTTTTATCGTACATCTACCTATACATTACACAGTCGATGAAGGCATCTTGATTTTAGATAAATAGAAAGTTGTTTTTAAAAGTGTGCTAATCATAAATTAGATTAAAAAAATGTCTATTGTATGCCTGATAGTATAAATTTGCGTACAAAATTGGTGTACTTTCCAACAATACCTAATTGTAATCTTTGAATTTGTGGCCGCTGTGTTATACATTTGATATACTGATAGTATCTTACTAATATTATTATTGTCTTCTATTACTGATGTTAAACGATCTGAGTTGTCTAGAAATTGTAATTAATTAAAGGATTTAAGACGATTCACTTTAAGTAAAACAAATTCTAATTTTTGTTTAATTCGCTTGAGTGGTACCTACTATATTCATAAATAAAAGTACAGTTTACCAAAATATTTACATAAGAAAAGATTATCTTTTGTAGAAAAGTGTTAGGATAGCAATAGCGGCAAATTTACACTCTAAATATATATATACAGTAGAACCTCCATTTGCAGGTGTTCCGAAAATCGAGGCGAGTTTTTTTTTTATAATTTCACATTTTTAATTTCATTTAGGAATTCAATAAAGAAATTATTACATATTAAGAATTACAAAATTTTAATTAGGAAGTTGAGAAGAAATCTTGAATCTTTAATTTTTTTAATCTTTTCTTTGTTATTGAGATTTTGTATCTAAAACTGAAATAAGCGACACAAATCTGTACTAATGGTCTAATGTGCTTTAGAATATTATGTACTGTACATATGTCGAGAAAAAATTCTACGAAACAACGGCACAATTTATATCTTATGGATACAGGCTTACTACATTGCTATGTGTCAAAAAACATTTTGAGAGAAAATAATTAGTTTTTTTTTTCAATGCTTAAAAACACATTTTTTTTTTGGTATTCTACAAATCGAGGCGTTCCGCAAATCAAGGTTCTACTGTATATATGTATGGATATGTAGAAGAAACTGTGTGCTGTAAATGTCTCAATTTAATTATTTTAAAAACCCTTTCTCATGTAAATAAAATGAACATAAATATGAAATGCCATGGCGGTAAAGTAATCTGTTTAGTATCTCTGTACACGTACTTAATCTGGAAGAGATGTTGTGTAACTATGGTTGGAATAATTTTCTTGTTTTTGCGTCTGTCTTATGTTAGAATGTATGTGATGTGTTAAAGTTGTGTATTTTATTTGCTATGTAGGTACCCTATACCTATCTATACATTTAAGAAAATGAAAACTTTGCTGAAGTTATATAATATTTAGTAGACACAGTAAAACTTTGAATTGCGAGTAACTTTGTCCTATGAGTGTTTTGCAAGACGAGCAAATTTTTAAAAAAAATTTAAACTTGATAAACAAGCATGATCTTGCAATACGAGTAGTACGTACACGCTCTGTCTGCTGAGCGTCATGTAATGAACGTGGTTTTTCTTTCTCTCGCTGTACGATTATGGGTAATCGTCGTCTCCCATGCTTTTCTTTCCATTTATTTCTTATGGGAAAATTGGATTACGAACATGTTTCCGAAACAAATTCAAGGTTTTACTGTATTGCATTTGCCTATGTACATAATGTACATAATATAGATAGGTACGAGTATATAACAAACTAAAATCTAAGAGTGTTGGGCGCCAAAAACGTGACATCAATATATTCTCTTTGATCAATAATTGTATACTTAATAGATGGATACCTACCTACATATGTATATATGTATATCTCAATTTCTTCAAGAAGTACAGTAAAACCTGTTTTTGTGTGGTTTTTTTTTATGCGGTAAAAGCAAATTTTTTTTTGGAAAACGAAAAATGTCCAGTACAATACAAAATACACCGCAAAACTGTTTCTGTGGTCTTTTTATGCCCTGTCTGTCCCTATTCACAGCACAAAAGCACAGATTTGACAGTATACATAAATACAGTGGCGAATCGTTAAGCTGTGTTTTATATAGAAAAAAAAACACCATAACTTGTCGATCATTATACAATTAATTGCTTAAATTTAAATTAATTTTTGTTATTGTGTACGTAGGTATATTAATTATTCTGTGGTTGGCAAGAGTGTTTATGAAAAATGTATAAAAAAAAATATTTGCTGGGCTATTTGTGTTTATGTTTACTTTTAAGTTTAGAGTTTAATTAAATAATTTAATATCATATTATATGTATGTACGTACATTATATATATATATATATATATATATATATATATGTACATATTTATGTATAATCTTTGTTTATACGTAAAATTACATAGAATTGTTTTGTGGTTTTTCATTTAATTTCTTTCCCCCCCATAGAATATATACATAACGCTTTTGTT
>JANSTT010011077.1:0-24304 GCA_026745375.1 Platyura marginata | reverse complement strand
CCACTTCGAGATCAGTCCGAAGAATATCAACAAGGTGGTTGAGGCCACTGAGGCTGTTGAGGGCGATGTCACTCGCAACTTGGCATCTTTTATTCCATTGATAAATGAGGTCAAGGAAAGAAAAGAATGGATGGGCCAAATCAAGGCTTGGAAGGAGAAATACCCATATAGTTACATGTTGGAGACACCAGACTCGCGCATCAAGCCTCAGACCTTGATCAGAGAGATTTCTGACCAATCCCAAACCTACAACAAGGAGGTCATCGTCACCACGGGTGTCGGTCAACATCAAATGTGGGCCGCTCAACACTTCATGTGGAGAAAGCCAAGAACATTCATCACATCTGGTGGATTGGGAACCATGGGCTTCGGATTGCCAGCTGCTATTGGAGCTCAAATCGGTAAGCCAGATGCTATTGTCATCGATATTGATGGTGATGCTTCCTTCAACATGACTCTCATGGAGTTGTCCTCTGCTGTGCAAGCAAACGCCCCGGTGAAGATTTGCGTTTTGAACAACGAGGAGCAAGGTATGGTGACGCAGTGGCAATCCCTCTTCTACGAGCACAGATACTCTCACACGCATCAATCAAACCCTGACTTCATGAAACTTGCTGAAGCCATGGGCGTTAAGGGAATTAGAGTCTCTAAACAAGAGGAAATGAAGGCTGGTGTCAAGGATTTCTTGGACTGCACCGGCCCCGTGTTGATGGAGGTCATTGTTGAGAAAAAAGTTCCTGTCTTGCCAATGGTTCCTGGCGGTAAAGCTTTGGATGACTTCATTGTTTACGACGCTGAGGTCGAGAGACAAGAAAAGGAAGTGAGAAAAGAGAGAACTGAGGAAATAAAAAAAAAAAAAAAAAAAAAAAACAGGACTATATCCTAAATACCTAAATTAAGAAGAAGTAGAAGAAGAATGATTGTATAAAAGACAGACTATTAAAATCTGTCAAACAATAGTTTCCCAAGATCCAATTCTAATCATTCAATGTTTGTCGACAATGGATCTTTAAAGAATTAAGATTGGTTGTTGATTAAATGAAGATTAATTTAAATTAAATACAAAAAAAAACCAATAAAAGCGGTAGGCAGCAATGCGGGGAGTTCGAAACAAAGAAAATAATTTCAATAAAGAGTAAAAAAATCAATTAAATCCTCATATCCCTAGTAGATTAAACTACATACTACTTACATATATATATATATATATATATATATAGTGAATACATACATAGATATATTTAAATTTAGAAACGTTTCTAAAGAATGATATCGATTTAACCCACCATTGGCAATCATATTAAAGCAAAAATATCCAAATCCCAAATTCAAAATTAATTTTACTTCGGAAATCTCATTGCAAATCAATTATTTTAATTAGTGGACGATACGACAATATTATATGTAGTTATGTTGATTGATAAGACCAGCCACCAACTAATTAATGTAAATTTTAATTAAATTTAGGCCAAGAACATGAAATTGCCCCCAAAAACTGATATAGCAAATTTCATTAAATATTTATAATTGTAATCAAAAGCCTTGAGTATACATAAGTGTAGCTGTAGTCTGTAGAGTCGTTTCGTTGTTATTGTTGTTGTTGTTGCAACTTTGTTGACTTCTTAAAATATGCGTAATGATAATGACAATTTTTAGGCAATTCATTAAAGAATGTACAAATAAAGCGTAAAATAAATTTAATTTCAATTCGTTTTTAAATTATATGACTTTTCAATGTCAATCTCTCTCTCTCTCTCTCTCTTTCTCTCCGTTTATCGCTATCTATCTCTATATAATAAAAATAAACAAATAAATTAAAAATGCCACCGAAAATCATGAGAATTTGATTTCGTCAATTAATTCATGTGTAAAAACCCACAAAATTGCAATTTAATTAATGAAGCTTATTAGTCATGGTAATTAAAAGTAGAGAAAATAAAAAATAAAAATAAACAAAAAACAGCTGTTTACAGTAAAGGTAGAAAAGATGCAAACAACCGAACAAAAAAAACAAAAAATTTCACTTACTCTATATTTACTTAAAAATTAGTAGAGTTCTAAAACGTATGCAGGGAGCCACCATTCACCGTGCGCAGTCTTCATACACCGTTGTCCCCCGAGTATATTATCGAATCTCAAATTTATTTCTATTGTCAATAATGTATAATTATCATTTTAGCACCCCAAGTACACCGTCAATCTAATCAACTGTCCGCTAATCACTCAACAATTAACTTCTAAATAGAAATAATTACTAAAATAAACTCTCCCTATGCACAGCACATTTGAATAAATATCAGTAACAACAATGCCGCCATGTATTACAGTGAATAATGATAATTACTAGACAAAAAAAAAAAAAAAGTCACGTCACTTCTGTGATTAGAGTATAGATGGCCCCTATGATAAAGACATCACTGCATAAATATTAATATATGTCGTGTTTGTTTGCCTTTTTTTTTGTTGTTGTTTAGTATTGTTGTTGTTGTTATTGTTGCCTCTATTTAATTTATATTCATTTTTAAGCAAAAAAACTTAAAACTAATATAAAATATTTTGACTGAGTCATAAATTGCATTCATAATATCACAATTTAATTTAATTCTCTACATTTAAATAGGGAAATGTTTTTGTACAGTTGTAGCAATCAAGTAACTACACAAATCAATTGGTAATAATTATCAAACAAACACTAAACTAACTACTTGACATTTATATAGTTTTTTTTTTTTTTTTATTTTATGGCAGTTTGTACGCGGCTATACGAAAACGAAAAATATTTATCAATTTTGTGTCCCGTAATCGCAACGTGGTACAAGTGTTAGTGTGTATGGGTATGTGTGTGTGTGTGTGTATGTTGATGCCGATTGTATGTACGACGTACGCGAAAATCGGTGAATGACTGAAGAGGAAAGCCTCTCTGACTGGCGACTTTATCGTGTATATTATGTACAGCATGTAGTTAGAAAAAGAAATATATACAAATATGCAATGTCTGACAGGGGAGAGTGAGTGACGTTGTAATGTTTTTATTTTTGTACGAATGTCGAGAGTATTTCCATGAAATATTTTTTTTTCGTTTTAAATTAAGAGAGCTCTGCAGTAGTAGAATAAGCGTGGTATTTACGTTTTTATTTTTAGTTATTTTTAAAAATAATTTTGTAAATAAATTTGTGGTGGCACCGAGGAGAACAACCTCCATTATTGTAACAATAAATTAAGGCATAGTGGTGCATCTACAATTATATTCCGGGGTGAGAGGGGTCCTTTTAAATATGTACATGACGTAACGATTAATATATGAGTTAGTGGGTATTGTATATAAGCCATCGATATATGTATAAGATGTACGATACGAGTTCTAGCACAAATTGGTCCAGCGATACAAAAAGAAAAAGGCTGCTAAGTAAAGCAAACACGGCTTCCATACTAAACTACCCCACCCCTACACTTCCACCACCCTTTTTCATATATTTCATATCAGAATTGTGAGAAAATCGATACTTTATTGTAATTTAGAATGTTTAGGGGTCCTATAAGGGTTAGAAAATGTTAGGTTGCTGGGAAATTACCATTTCGAAACGTAATTCATGGTAGAGCCCACCCAGACCTCTATATTATTATTAAAATTCGATATAAACCAATGTTCTAGGAAAGGGAATACAACCTACAGAACCTACAGGATATACATTTTTCCATCGAATTAACCAAAAGTTATGTTAAGTAAAGGATTAATAGCGATCCACAAGCAGAGGGAAAAATATAGGAAATTACGATAGTGTTCTTAAGGCGAAACAGGTAAATGTGCAATCTTTGAGTAATGTGCAGAAGAAGTACAAATAAACCATCCAAAAAAATAACAAAAAAAACATGACCAAGTGGAACTACACAAGGGATTCGCATTAGTACAAAATTGGGCTAAACAAAATAATTTTAGAAATTTCTAAGAGATTCAATATCGTTACAAAAAAATTATAAAAATAAACAACGCCACTGGATCAATAATGTTACGAATTTTCTTGGTAGAATTGCGTGGGCGGTCATATGATTAAAAATACAATTTGTCCGCAAACAACAATTATTGACAAAAATAATTTAAAAAAAAGAAAAAAAATGTGAAAAGTCATTAAAGCTAAGACTACACGAGGAGTTATTTAAGGGGGCCGTAAAACTTAAATAAAAATATAAAGCAAAGTGTTCGATTTTGCCGAAAGGAAAATTGAATTACCAGGGCACATTCCGCTATAATACAAGATAATACGGACACGAGCGAGTTATAATTCCGCTATAGTAAAGACACGAGCGAGTTACATGTGTGCCACGAATTTACACGAATGCAGTTTATTTGGATAAGTTTTCTAATTAAAATCAAAGTCGGACATGCAAAACTATGCCATCTCCTTCTAGAGCTATTTTATGCTCGTCAGTTTTCGCGGGGTTCATTCATAATTTCTTAAGAATTTTTGGAGAGAACCAAAAAAAAATATCAAATCAGTGGCGTTCGTTTTCACGTAATTTTTCGGTGGTGTTAAAGCCAGTACAGTATTGACATATTCGAAAAAATCTATCCCATCTCTCTTAGAGTAAATGTGTCCATAATCCCTTTGTTCACTTCTTCTTTGTTACGAAGTGTTAATCTCTAATAACTAAGAATGTTCGAACATAAGAAAAAAAAAAAGGAGAAGACTTGTAAGAATACTGTACAAAGGGTGTGTTCCGTTGATATCTATCCAAATTCTATAATAGGTAAGAACCAAGAAGAATAATTTTATTTTCTGGAGACTAATTAATGGAAGTAGAGATTAAGTAAGTCAGTCATGCATTTTTGCACAGATAAAAAAAAATCTGCAAAGATTTAATATAAAAACTAACCTGACCGCACCTGTTCTTAGGATTTCACGGCTCTTTTTCTTCTTTGATATCAATTCAATGTAGGTGAACGCCGAAAAAATGATTGATCACCACAGCTGAACACCAAACGAGACACTCTCTACGTCTAGAAGACATATAAAAACTACAGCGCCAAAAAGGAAAAGAAAAAAAAAATTTGATTTAATTTACGCGTAACGCGATCGTCACTGTGTCTCCCGCACGCCACAGACAAATTTACTTATTCATCAAAATTTATATACTTTTTGGCCACACGTTCAATTAACTACTCTCTAACTACACCTATCTATAGAGAGACTTAGGTATGTATGGCGGTTAGGTGTCGTATGTAGTAAGTTATAAGTGCGCGTTCTGCATCTAATGAAATTTACCGCGACTGAAACTTAATTTCATGCAATGCCGCCACTATTTATAAGAAATGTTTTTTTGTTTTTTTTTTGTTGTTGTTGTTGAGACGCGCACAGTGGCACCAGGAGTAAGTAAATTCAAACAAATTAAAATTAAACAAAACTAAATCGCTAAAATAACAAAAATTATCGGGTCAATATTTGTGTGGACTGTGGAGTGTGTGCAATTATGAGAATAAAAAATTTTATAGCACCACACAACCATTGGGCACCATAAGTGAGATTGTGGAATTCTTTCAGTTTATTGTTTTTTTTTTTTTTTATTATTATTATTGGATTAGAGACAAAACGAATTGGCTAATCTCCGTTTACTAACACACAAGATCATGTTTGATTTGGAATATTTTAATGATATGGTTTTGTATTTATCTTCTATCGTCCGTGTTGTTGTTGTTGTTGGAAGTGATAAGAATCCCGGCAATAATAGATATTAAAAAAAAAAAATCAAAGAAACTTCTGTCTGGTACTATGTGGAAATTGTGAAGAAACATCTCCGTATAGAATGCGGTGCTTTTCTTCGCAAAAGGAGAGATCATCTGGGTAATCACTGTCTAGCCGAAAAGAAAACTGGACTTGAGGAGGTACTCGAGGTAATGAAGTGACTCCATAAAAATAGAAGTAAAAAATATTCCCTTTCCTTCATACAACACCTGAATTATTTAAAATTTAGTACTAAAATTATATATTTAGTACTATTTTCCATAAAAATTTGATCTCAATTCTAAATCATTTCTAAAAAACTTATTTGTAAACGAAGAATTTAGTACTAAGCCTTTAAATTTAATTTAGTACTAAGAATTCATATTTAATCATACAACACCTGATTGATTTTACACATAAATTTTTAGAATTATTTAAAATTTAGTACTATTTTCGACAAAAAATTTGCTTTGAATTCTAAATAATTTCTAAAAAGCTTATTTGTAAGCGAAGAGTTTAGTACTAAGTTTTTGTCGGTTTTAGAACAAACTTGGATAATTTTTAATTTAATTGATTAGTTTTTGTGGATTTTTGGTAAATTCTTATAAATAAAAAAATATCTGAAATCACTTACCCTTATTGAAGAAGAATCTCTGGATCTATGGATCTTGTTTGTTTGTGAAGATCATCATTCATGATTGGTTGGCCAAAGGATATTTTTCATTTTAATCTGAAAAAGTAAACAAACGAAATTAATTTTAAAGTAAACGTTCCATTAAAATGGAGTCAAAGGAGGAGGAGGAGGAGGTGTTAAGCAAAAAAGAAAAATGTCTTTGTAACAAAATGTGTGTTCTTATAATTATTGAAGAAAATAACAACCAACAAAAAAACAACAAAAAAAACCCAATTTATACAAAATTCTGGGCTGTTACTAGGCTGCTATTCAATAGTACCAAACAAGCACGGTCCACTTCATTCATCCATATCGAATTCGGTCTGAAGTTCACCTTTCGAGTATGCCGTCACATCACTACAAAGTGCCTTATTCCGTAAATTGATATCGTTTGACAGTAGAACAATGCGATTTGTGTCATTACGAAGTTGTAGACAACAATTCAGTATACGATCGTCGGGACTTTCAATGTCAATTATTCGTTTGCGGTCGTCTATCGAGCTTTGTCCTAAAAGTAAATAAAAAAAACCCCCAAAAAACCATAGTAAATCGACATATTGTGAAGTAAAACACAAAGTCCAAACCTTTAATCCTTTTGTGTCCCTCTTTGAATTTGTCATTCAGAAAACGTATTGAACGGCTGGCCAATATTGATACAGCGGTCTCGGTGCGCATTTTTAATTTATCCAATTCCTGTAGTACTACATAAGGCACAATAAGGATTAGTTCAATGGAATTATTGTCCAGTAAATCTTCCACAAATGTATAGTTGGCAAGGAGCACATTTGTATCGATAACTATACAAAAATGTTTGTCACTAAACGATAGTAAAGAGTTTTCGGTTGTTTTCCTCTTGTCTATTTTCTGGGTAGGATTTGGTGAGGACACCGGTGACAATATTGTCTCGCGTACCAATGTAATTTGATTCAGTATTGTTTCCTCTTTGACGTCATCCCAATCCATGTCTTCTGATCCTATAATGAAATTTTTTTGTTTTATTCAGTGGGTGATTTTGGAACTTTTGGTTTGATGCCACTTTCAAAGTACTCAAGAGAGAAAACTAGCAAGACTTGAGTGAGAACATTGCTCTCCAATAGTAAATCCAAAGTTTCAATATGACGAGACTATATCAATCAGATTTAGAGGTAAATGCTCACCATTAACATTGGCAGATTTGCAATTTCCACCTGGAGCTGTTGGTTTTTGATTTAGATTTGTCATAATAACATCTTCATCGTAGCCGGATTTTTTGCTAGAAATATTTGTCAATGATGAATTTGGAACTGCCATTCCATTTTGTTCCATTATTAAATTCTGTCTTAATCGATTCAATCGATCATTTGCTGAAAATGATTTTTTATTCTGTAGTGACGTCTTCTCATTATGTTCAATTGTATGTTGTTGGAAAATCGACCAATTTATAGCCGGCGGAGGAGTTATTTCTACATTTGGCCTATCGTTAATTGGTTCATAATTAAGTAATAATTTATCTGGTGGTTTAGCGTTGCTTTTCGATACTAAAGCTGCACTATTCGTATCTTGTTTGTCGGTTTGTAATTTTGGCGAAGGTGTCAATGAGGTAACAATAGATTTGGCGAATGAAAATAAATTCGCAAAAAGACCTTTTGGTGAAGGATTCTCCTCCAATTTGGGACTTTCCTTTAACGTACAATTTGATGACTTTTCAGGCGATGAACTCGTCGCAATTGACTTGTACTTTTTATTCGTTTCTATCACCATGGATAACTCATCGGACGCTTTTCTTTTCCTTGTATTTTCTGTATGTGACAACTGATTGAGAAGTTTTTCCTCAGTCGTTATTCTTGTTGCATGATTTTGTGTATGAACAACCGCAGATGTTGAGGAAATCTCCTTGTCCGGTTCTTTGTTAATTGGAATTTGAGATGGAAACTTGGTTGTTGGTAGATTTTTCTGACTATCTACATGTTCTATCAATTTTTCTTTTGTTGATTTTTGTTTTAACGGAATTTTGTACTTCAATAATGGTTTGGAAGTAATTTGTTCACTAGGAACAGAAATTTTGTTCGTTTTTGTCTCAGGTACTTTGGTTGCTGAAGTCGCCACTTTTTTAACGACATTCTTCTTTTTGATTAGAATAGGTGATGTTTGATTGATTTTTAAATTAGGTACGACTTTTGTTGTTAAATTCTTTGAAATAATAACAGCTGATTTGTTGCCACTAGTTTTAGTCGCCTGTATTTGTTGCTGTATTCGTTTAAGTCTATCTTGAGCTGGTGTTCGACAAATTTTATCTGCAAATTGAGAAGTTTAAGGCCATTCTAATTATTTTTTTCTTTTAAACAAAAAAAGGTAGAAGTACTTACGTGAATCTTTGTTAATTTTCATTATATTGTGATTATTAACCGATTTATTTATCATTTTCGCGCAATTTTTAGGATCGTCAGGTCGGGTCCATTGTGTCTCACCTGTTACTGTATTGAAGTAGTAACAAACATTTTTACGAGATTTTGATAATCTTTTGATCCAATTTGCAGGTAATATTTTATTTTCACTCATTTTTTGTAATTTATATCTTTAATTGTAGAATTAAAAAAATTTTTTCACAAACCACATTCGTTCCGAAACTCCGAAGCAATAAAATTAAATCAAATACCAAAATGTTAATAAATATAAAAATCCCTGCTGTCGGATATATTTATTCGTATTATGGGTTATGTTCTGAAACTAACTTATAACATAAATTTTTCTCACATTGATTATTGAATTCAATAGAGGTACTAGATTTATTATTTCTATTTTAAATTGTTTATCCAACACACAAACCTCAACCATAGTTGCAAAGTGGTTTAGAATATTGCCGAACATTTAATTTGTTACAAATTATATGGCGATTTACAAATTTACTGTAAAACTAAGAGTGGGACGCATGAATCGGAAATAATGTGTGTTAGAGCGAGCAAATCTTTTTATTAGCAAAATAATAAATTGTTCATGTTTTTTAATTAAAACTTACTTAAAATTATTATCCGTAATTAATCCGTATTTATATTTAATATATCAAATACTATTCGCTGTAAGTATTGAGTATATGAATTCTGGAAGAGTACCTTATTGTTTTATATCCAGGTACCCAAATACTGCACATTGCTAACGTTTACAAAATTTTTCACGTATTTATTACACAATTTAAAGAAATTCCAAAGTTTTGCTAATTAAAAATGGATCAGTGGATAAAAAAACGTCTTAGTGATTGTCTGGGCTTTAGTGTTCCTGATGAAATGATTGAGTAAGTATAGACTTTCGGGTGACACAAACCAACTAGCAGATTAGGAGGCTCTTTTGCTTTTGTTGGTTGGGTTACACAGTTCAGTGGGAGTTTATACATATATAGATGACTTTTCCTAGTCATAGTTCCTATACATTCCTACAATTCTCTTTGCAGCTATGTCCTGACACTAAAAGACAACCATGATGTTAATGAATATTTCCAAAGTTTACTGAATTTCGAAATTCCAGAGCATCGACTTTTTTTAAACGACCTCAAACAGCGATTGTTCAGTAAGAATTTTTTCTTTTTTAAAATTTTCATTAATAGAAAATTACATTTCCTAAGAAAAAGGAGGATCCGTCAGCAATAACGATGGCAAAAGTCAACAAAAGAAAAATCCACTAAATGGAAAAGCACAAAAGAAGAAAAACGAGAAAACTTCGCCGCAACAAAATGAAGAACCACAATCTATTGCACCGCAATCACAACCACAACAACAACAACAACAACAACAACAACAGCCACCATCGACCAGTGGAAGTGCCAGCACAAGGAAGAAAACCAAATACATAAATCTATACTCTCAAGATGGTGAGATGAGAGATATGGTTCTACTGAAAGGTCGTCATCTGTGCAATTGCCAAGCGACCAAACACAAACTGATCCATAACTGCATCAAATGCGGTCGAATTGTATGCGAACAGGAAGGCAGTGGACCATGTTTGTTTTGCGGTAATCTTGTGTGTTCCGAGGAAGAAACAAAATTAATTGAGTCATCCAGTAAAAAGGGGGAACACCTAAAGAAAACACTAATGCAACAGAATCGACCAAAGGGATGGGATGAAGCGATGGCAATGCGAAATAAACTATTGGAATATGATCGGAACGGTGAGAAACGAACTACCGTCATCGATGATGAGTCTGACTATTTTGCGGCCAATTCAGTTTGGTTATCGGACGTTGAACGGAAGAAATTGCGTCGAATCGAAAAGGAAATGGAAGAACGAAAGCATGCCAGTCGTCTGTCACGTAAGGTGACCATAGATTTTGGGGGTCGTCAAATTATCGACGAACCACAGATTGCTCATGATTTTGAAGATGAGATACTGCAGGAAATCGTTAATTCATGTTCGATAAATGCAGAAATTCGCCAGAAATTAATTCACGACCATCCAAATGGAGATGGGTTTAGTATGCCCGATTCAATTCATCCACTGTTCGATGGGCCAGTTCCAATTGTACGTACTCATGGTAAATCTCGAACCACAATCAATTGTTCTGATTCCAATTTTTTTTCTTTGTCCCCTACAGTTTGACGAATCTGTTATCGAAAAACTCAATTTACGGAAATCAAAATCGAATGATCGACAATACGACGGAGTTTACAGTAGAGTTCAGGACAAGGAATTTCTGGAAATATCCGATCTAAGGAGTTGCATATCAATGCATCAACCATGGGCTTCGTTGCTGGTGGCCGGCATAAAAAAACATGAAGGACGCACATGGTACACGTCTCATCGTGGACGTTTATGGATTGCATCGACTGCCAGACCGGTTGATATGGAGGAAGTCCATCAAATGGAGACATTTTATCGAGTTCACTATAAAGGTACTCAGGGCTCAGTTACTATGCGAAACATATGCGTTGAACTTAAAAATTATGTTTTTCTAGATGACACCATTGAATTTCCCAGTCAATATCCGTCAGGATGTCTTTTGGGATGTGTTCTAATGCAGGTAATTTGAATTCTTTGATTTTCACATTATCTACAGATTCTAAACAATTGATCATTTTTAAGGATTGCCTTCCACAAGAGGAATATCAAAAAATCTATCCGAATGGTGAGTCAGACAGTCCATTTGTATTCGTATGTACAGATCCTCAGGAATTGCCAATTCGATTTCCAAACAAGGGGGCCCATAAGATTTGTAGGTTTTTTTTTTCTGATATTTATTTTGATTCATGTCATAACAACAAAATTTCCAGATAAATTGGAACCAAACATTCATACGGCGGCTATCAAATCTATGCAGAGAATTGCAAAGTTACGAGCGGAGGAAGAATGAATTTGTTTGGGGTTTTTTTTTGTGAGGATGAAATTTGGAAATAAAATCGTACTGGAGAGCAATTTGAGCAGAGGTTCTTATTATTTTAAAAGTTCTTCCACTGAAGCAGATGGGAACATTCTGTACAAGAAATTATTTTAGGAACAGGCTCCAAGTGTAAACAAAAACCAGAAACTAACGAATAAGTTTTTTATATAAAAAATATTTGACACAAAATTTACTGTTTAGTATTCTGGATAACCGGGCAATGGAAATTTCGCACTGAACTCTTCAACTTCATCGCGAAGTGCCTGAACCATTGGTGCAAATTGTTCTCCATGACAAGCATTCTTAAAATCGACCAATTTCGGACCAGAAACGGCCACAATTTCCTTCGATAACTTAAGACCGCGGTCAATGAAATCAACGACGACATCCATGTCGTTTTCATTAAGGCTCCGTGTTGTTAGCGCTGGTGTTCCCAATCGAATACCGGACGGATTCAAGGCAGACTTATCACCAGGAACGGTATTCTTATTGCATGCAATCGAAATCTCTTCCAAAATATATTCACCCCGAGCACCGGTAATATCAACCGATCTCAAATCAACCAAAATCAAATGAACATCCGTTCCGCCGGTTGCAATGCTATAGCCTCGATCCATGAGACCCTTGCAAACTCGCTGAGCATTGGCGATAACCTGTTTTTGATAGGCAACAAATTCTGGCGTTTTGGCCTGCCGGAATGTCGTTGCAATGCCGGCAATTGTATTGTTGTGCGGTCCACCTTGAAGACCTGCTCAAAATTGAAATTACAGACCGTCCATCGGCTTGCTCTGTATTAATGACACTCACCTGGAAAGACGGCTTGATTGATCTTGGACTCAAGGTCATACATGACCTTGTCACCATTTGCCTTAACGCTGCGTACGCCTTTGCGGAAAAATATAACACCGGCCCTTGGTCCACGTAACGTTTTGTGCGTTGTCGTCGATACAATGTCCGAATAATCGAATGGACTGGGTATGACGCCGGCCGCAACAAGACCGGCAATGTGAGCCATGTCCGAGAATAGATAGGCACCATTTTGATCGGCAATTTGTCGAAATCGTTTGTAATCAATGCATCGGGAATAGCAAGATGTGCCAGCAATGATAACGCGTGGCTTGAATAGTTTTGCGTTCGCCTCCAGTTGATCATAGTCAATGATACCAGTTTTAGGGTGGACCTTTTCATTTCAAACAAAACTCGCTCAATGTTACGGTCAAGATGTACAAAAAATCGGACAAATTTACCTTGTACGGCATACTTTCAAAGAAAATCGATGTGGCGGAAATTTTCTTTGTTTGCGTAAAGAAACCGTGCGTTAAATGACCGCCATCGGGCAGATCTAAGCCCATAATACGACCATGTGGTTCACAGACGGCTGTGTACACGGCAAAATTGGCTGGTGACCCAGAATACGGTTGTACATTGACGCCCCATTCATCTGGGCTAAGGTTAAACAGTTCGAGAGCACGTTTCTGGCATAGAATTTCCACCTGATCAATGAATTCGTTTCCACCGTAGTATCTAAATGTATTGTGGTAGGAATTTTTAATTGTATTTCCTAATTATTGTGATTGTGTAGAAATATTCCAAAAAATCATCCCATGACCGAACTTTCGTAAGAAAAATAACGTTCCAATTCAACAGATAGGAATATATATATAGGGGGCATCCAGCCGTTTCCAAATCCCTTCTATGGAATCGAAACAAATACGATCCGAGGAGAATTGAAAAAGAAGAATGAAGAGAGAAGAACTAAACAATGGAGTGAACTTCCTAAGCTAAGGTAATCCAAAATACTACTCAGGAATTATAATCGAAAGAGGTATGAGACTAGCAGAAGAAGTAGCAAAAACTGACATAGGATGCAGACAGGTCATAGCAGGCTGAAGGGACACCTAAGTTAAGTTTGGAAGAAAGCGGCACGTGCAAGTTCTGTGAAGAAACAGAAACAATTCCAATACATCTCCTCACGAAATGTGGCGCACTTATCCACAAAAGGAGAGAACATCTGTGGAATTTCTGCCTAGTCGAGAGGAACCTTCCGCCTCCAAACCTACTCAAGATCTTAAAATTCCTAAAGGGACACGCATATTCAATGCAAGTGTAAAGTCGGTTCTTCGCTATGGATTTAAAACGTGCCACATGACGACGACGATCACCAACAAGTGCTTAAGACAGATTCTGAGGATATTTTGGCCGAAAATAATCTGAAATTATAGAATTATGGTGCCCAATTATGGTGCTGCGCAAGAAATGAGCTACCGGCTCGGAGGGCATTCTATTCGAATTCACAAGACAACCGTAGACTGAGAAAGGCAACGGAAATACTTGGAAAATAAATGCACTGTGAAGGAGGCAAGAGATGCTGGCAAACAATGGAGCAAAATCGAAACGTTGGCAACGGACAGAGATGTGTGGCACCAATTCAATTTTAGCCCTATGCTCCACATGGGGGATTCAAATTCAATTTGGTGAAATATTAATGACATAGTGATTGATAAGCGTCACGAGGACAGCCATTTTTCCATTTCTTATGCCATCGCACTACTGATAATGGAGTTCAAACATTCATTGCGCAACACTTTGATAAACATCCACGAACAAAATGTAATTTTCTACTTTTAAATCTTACCTCAGTCCGGGCAATCCTTCCGAATATTTATTGTGCAAACACGAACTTAAGCACTGCAACACTGGCAATGATGTAAAATTCTCACTCGCAATCATTTCCAATCCACGAGTTTGTCGCTGTTTCTCTTTGCATATTAAATCCATTAATTCTGGATCGGATTCCCATAGATTGGCATTTAGAAATTTCGATGTTTCCGACATGTCGCTGTAGTTCTGGGGAAAATAAAGAAGAAGAAGAAATAAATTTGGGTTTTTTTTTGTTAATCACATTTTTGCTACTTTTATGTTGAACTGAAATTTTTTTAGGGTAGTTTTTCGCTCCGCTATTTGTTTTTGGTAGTTTTTCGCTCCGCTATTTGTTTTTGGGGATGTGTGTCTGCTTGAAATGTTTAATCTGTACTAAATTCACGTAATATCACATTGAAAGCATAAGTGTGATACGGAAAGGAATTATCTGGGGGGAATAGAAAAAAAAACAAACATTGGGTCAAAGGTGTCACTGCTGATATGACGTTAGTTAAAACACTCTCGCACCGAAAATAAATAGATCAAAATATTTACGATGATCATGAAACAATTTTTATTCCTTTACTGATATGGTGTTGAGATTATTTCAGTTAGAATGGCCACCAGAATGGCGCATTACCAAATGTTGTGTGTGATTTTTTTGTTTCTTATATATTCTTGGCTTTCTTGTAGTTTATCTCTCTCTAGTAAGACCTATACTGGCGTATGGATCAGAAGTCTGGACGATGACAAGTGCAGAAGAAACTAGCCAACGAGTTTTCGAGAGGAGAATCCTAACCCTAATCCCAAGAAACAACCAAGAAATAAATGATTTAATAATCGCTATATTAAAGCATAGAGATTAAGATGGACTGGTCATCTTGAAAGGATGAAGAGTTAACACGATACTAACGACAATGGCTGAACCGGCAATGCAGAGAAAGACCAAGGATAAGATGGAACAACAATTTATATTTTGAGTCAGACATCGAATTCAGTCTCCAATGACTGTAATAAAGATCGAAAAATAATTGATTCTTATGAAGTCTGCAATTGACCATTCGACCATCTGAATATTCGCTCGTTCGCTCTAATGTTCAGGTCATCAATTTGCTGTATGATTACCATAAGTTAGGAATTAAGATCAGTTCGGTTCCTAAATGAATGCTCGTATCTGAACGATTTGAAAGAGTAATAGAAAATTCCCGAGATTATTAGTGTTCCACAAGTTTACCAATGCCGCAAGTGCAGTGAAGTATCTACAAAAGTGTATTGGTTTCGATGAGAACTTCTATTCAAAGTATCGGTGATTTGTTACTGTGGACTTTACTGACAATTAATGGATTTTCGGATGATGCCGTTATTCCACGTAATATTAAGACAGTATTTGGCCAGAATAGAAACAAAAACATTCCACTTAAGCAAATCAAGACAATAATTCTACGGACAGTACTATGAAAATGAGAAATTAATTATTTTCTGGGAAATCACGATATTTAATTGGCCTCATTTAGTAGTTTGATGGCGTCTGACGTGATTAATTCGATCAATTAGATTAGATTGCCCAAAAAGCCCTCTATAAGCAAGTAATACTAGTACTAAATAATATAAACAATTTAAAAAAGAGTCCTTAACCAGGAGGATAAATAATTAAATATAAATTAATAAATAAATCACTTACATCACTTAAAAATGCGGCAGATTTGGAGAAACAATTTGATTGATCATAAAAACTGGACCACTTACGCTGAAGTAAACGTTTTAAATAATAACTTTGGCTGGAGCTAGAGTGAGATGCACGAAACCCACATGTTGAATATTTAGCTGTATGGGTAATCAAATGATAGATGGCCCGATTTGTAGTCATTTCAAATTGCTATGGCTAGATCGATATAAAAAAGTAACTATAAGATAGGTAAATAACAAAAACAAATAATAATTATTGTACTAATTTAATTAAAATAACATTTAATACATACTAGATTGATATTTTTGGAATTTCTTCTTATGGTCAACTATGTTGGGTATCGAAAATCGAACAAAAGCCAATGATGATAACCTCTTTACGTGATCTTTCTCTTATCATACACTCTTACACTGCATTAAGAATTAATTTTAGCATTATCAACAATGGAAGAAATGATAATACAAAACCTTCTGATTGTTGTAACAGAATGATTAAAACATATCACTGGGTCTAATAGGCAATTAAATTATTAAAATTTTATTTGCCAAATTATTGTTTTTGTTGATAAGCATTATTGCGGTTTTTTGCGAATGGCAACGTTCTCGTTCTGACTGATTGACAACTGACATCTTTGAATTAGTATTGCCAACAATGACAATTTTATCGATGTAAAGATTTCAGAGGAAAGTCGATATATATATATTTGAAATTATTTAAAGTAAGATTATTTTGTTCGAAACAATGATTTTCTTTTATAAATTTATGCATTTAAAATTTTAAAACAATCATTTTATTATGTCTATTTTTTATTGACAATTACATTTATAATAAAATATTTGTATTATTAAAGTTTGCCTATTTCCGCCGCTCTTTTCGAACGAAAAAGTTGCTACGCAATGTTCACTCTGTTCGTATTAACTTTCTGTATCTATGCCGCCGTCCAGATTTTCGAATATATTCAAATAGAAAATGGTTTTTGCTCGCTGTGGACTTGTCGCAACAATTGGATTGAATCGATGGCAGCGAAATTAATGAATATTTGTTGATAAGTGAATAGCAGTGTTTGCTGGAAAGACATACAAGATGACAAATTGACAAAGTCGCGACCATAATTAACGTTATCATCATCAAAAAGAAGTATTTTAGTAAATCTCCAGGTTGGTAAAAATTGAGTTAAGTAGAGGTCCTAAAATAGATTTTTAACGTACCAATAGTTTTAATCGTGCACAAATTATGCCTACCTCTAGAAAATGTTCGACGGCACTTTCCAAAAAGTTTTCTTTTGTGTTGGCCGGTGTTAATAAATATTGTCCTATAAGATCTTACCGATCATTTGAAATGTTTAATGTCCTTTTGTGTCTTGGAGAAGCTATAATGAACAATCCCCAGTTTGTAGAATCCCATTTGTTTATTTATGTTAATGATTAGTTTGGATTGGATATATCTATGATCGTAGCTATGCCCTAATCTTTAGAAATATCTAAATCTAAACATTTTTCTGCAGCTACAGTTAGGTTGATTAAAAGTCCTTTTATCTAATCGTGTAGAATGTACTGTACAGTCTTGTTTTATTGGTAACCTATTCCTCTCCCAGTTCTATTAATACCCAGAACCATTTGTACAGAAAGAAATAAATGTTCTGCCCTTTATTTTTTATATAATTTTCAAAACAAAAATAATAGACGACATGTGCGGCGCACCCTCTTAACTACAATACCTATACGTTTAAATTTGTGAAGGGGGTTCCATACTAATGAATATCAACCCTCCAAGTTCCAAGTAATAGTAAGTAAAACAACAGGTGTGATGGTTAGTTTATCATAAAACTGTGTTGGATATGTCGAGTAGAGTATCTAGCAAAACGCTGACGTACGGAATTTAATAAAATACTGTGGTAAACAAATTTCTTTTGTTTTTTTTTCTAACTTATCAATATACCCGTAGAAAGTCATAAATTTTGAATTTTCCGATTATTTTTTCTAATTTTATTAATGACACCCACTAGAAAGTTTTGCCTTTCTCTTTATTATATTTTTATATAAGTGTTAACGGTTCTTTTCTTCTTTTTTTTTTTTTAATTTTCCATTAACTTATCGTATTTCCTATAGACATTTCCAAATGCCATCCATGGAGATTTTAACCAATCAACCGGAAGAATTATTAAAGTCTGACGATTTTAAGGTAAATAGAAAAAAAAACATTCCTCGATATCCAGAGATGGCAAGATTTTAAAATATTTATTTTTAGTTTATACCAACTGAGGACTTTGAGCGAGTTATTAAAACTGTATACAGACGAAGGGGTGAAAAACATCAAAATCTAAATTACAATACGTTCTGTGTTGGTGGTAATGATTTGATACGGAATCAATTAATTCAAAAAGATGTCCGTAGTGAAGAAAAATCGCCAAAAATTAACGAAAATAAATTAAATAGTCGTCCAAATAGCCAATCGAAATGGAAATCAAATAATGTTAATTCGATTCAGCCGTTCAGTGACAGTGATATAGATAATATTATTGATTCGGCATTTAATGATGCTTTCCATGAACCAGAGATTTTACAGAAACCAAATCGATCTGCTATCTCATTGAAGAACAAAGAAAATTTCACAAATGATCGAGAGCAATTTGATGTTAATGGGAGTGATAATAATGAAAATGAATATGAAGTTGACATTTTCTCTCAGGTTCGTGCATAGTCTTTATTTATTTTCAATAATAATTCATTTAATGCTAGATTTATTATTGTTGCCCAAGGATTCATCCTGGAAACTTATTCAATTTTATGTACATTGCCGACTGATTATACCCGTATGATGTTAATCGAAGGGTATTATAACTTTGGTACGGAGTTTGTAACGCCCCTTAATACTCATCGTAGAACAAAAATTTCAACACCATTGTCTCTCCCGTGAAATTCTAAGTCGAATTATGCACGTCTGTCCGTCCGTTTGTTCGTCCGTCCGTCTGTCCGTGATCCGAGATTCCAATCAAACGGCTGAAGCTAGAAATTTTGACAGATTATTATGTAGTTCTAGAGTAGAATCTCTATTGTTTTTGGAGCAAATCGGACAAAAAATAGGAATGGCTGTGGTACAGTGTTAACCTAATTTTGATATAAACCATTCATTTACTCGAAAAGTAGTCTAAATGTAGAAAAAATGTATATGACAACAATTATAGAGAATATAAAAATGAAGATTTCTTTCATATACAAAAAAGTAGTACGACCTAGCGTTATGGCGCTGCAATCAATTTTATTGAATTTCTAGTGTTTTTAGTCATTTACTCGAAAAGTATTTAGATTACGAAAAAAATGAATATGGTATAAATGATAGAGAATAAAAAAATGAAGATTTCATTCATAGACGAAAAAGTTCCACGAAATACCGTTATGGCGCTGCAATCAATTTTATGTCATTTGTGTTCAATTTACCCAATTATATTTATTGTAGAGAAAAAATAGCACGGACAAAGTTGTAAATAATAAACAAGTACGCATACGGGTATATTATAATCGGCGTAGTCAATTTTTCCTTTCTTTACTGGTTTTAGTTTTATTGCTGTTGATTTATTTTGATAAATTTTTTTATTTTTTTTTACTAAACTTTACAGAACTTAAAGACATTACCAGATATGTCTCTTGACCTTTACAAATTGCACGTAAATTTTGAAAATGAAAATGCACATTCTGTGCCAAGCTATCATTCAACCCCTACAGTTTGTCCACAATTATTTATGAATATAATATTTTAAAAATTTATTATTTATAGACCAATCCAGCTATTCCATTGGCGGGTTATGTGAAGGAAGTGAAAAATGTACGAACACCAAAAGATAAATACAAAATTGACTACAAACAAAAGGAAATTGATGCGTCTGCAAATCGGATCTCATTTGATGAGTTAAAGCCACAGCAAGAGGGATTTGTGCTGCTTACGAAAATTACCACTCATCAGCAAAATATTAGTAATTTATTGGAGGAAATAAAGTAAGATAATAATTATTAAGATAATTTATTTAAGAATGAGTAATTAATCTGCGCTTTTAGACATAAACTGGAAAAACTACCCGAACATGATGGCATTGGTGATTTTAACAGACGGCGAAAACGTTTCGAGGAATTTGTAATTCGTTTTGGCCGGAACTATCTCTACCAGGTTGGTAGAATTGTAAGTTTTTGGTCTCCCACCGCATTGCATAACCTAATGGCAATAATAATTGAAGCAATTTTTCTATAGATTGACGAAATACGAGCATTTTATCATGATGACTATTACTTTGTGAATAATGAACTGACAATAAAAATTTGTAATTTATTCAAATTAATCAATTCGGCCATTCATTCATATTCGAAAAATATGATTCATATGGTAAGCGGTAGCAATCCCGAAAAATTGGATGTATTACTTAATTTGATTAGTAAGGGAATTAGAGTTTGTGTTGAGAAAAATATATTTGACAAACATGATTCTTTAACGAAGGTACATATTTATAGATGTTTGACAATAGCAATTCGCTATAGCAGAACATTATGTTATTTTTAGGGACTACTAAAAAGATCTGCAAGCCTCGGTCTCTATATAGAGAGAAATTGTAATGTTCAAAAAAAGGAAAAAACCTCTAAGAAACCCAAACTATACTATCCATTGGTAAAATATTTTCAATTTAACTTATTTTTTAATTATATTATCATTAAGTATGGTACTGAACACAGGTAGAAACATCATCAAAAGAGAATAAACTAAAAAATCGATTATCAATGTACGCAAACTTTAATTATATGAATAATAGTACAGTTAAAAGAAAAGATCAAAAAGTGCTGTCGAACAAAAAAAAAATAATTTCCGGCCAGCAAAAGTCCCGCAAAAACAAAGACAACGAAAAATTAAGAAGTCCCAAACTCAAACATAGTAAATCGTACGATATATCGACGGCTATTGAAGATATTAGAAATGATGAGGAACGAGTAAGTCTAAAGAAATTTTCTGTAAAAGTTTTTCTAAAAAAAAAAAAAACTTAATTTAGTTGGAAAACACTCCGGAAAAGGAATCATTTTTTGTTAGTGGCAAGGCATTTAAAATGCATTCACAAATAGATGTGGCTGAGTTTCATGGTCAGGCCAACAATAAAATCGAAGGTGCAGTTTATCAAGAACTACAGTCAATTATTCAAAAACAAATTCACGAAATGCTAGCACCGGTTTTATCCAAGATTACATCAGAAGAGGTAAGAAATATTTTCTAGAAATAATTTTTTAGATTTTGTAATGGCGTCCTTCCACTGCCCTCCATTGGACTTGAGATTCTGTATGGAAAAATTTCAAAAATCTGTTCGGATTTGAAATTTTTGGTCTTAAAAATCGCGGCGGATCGAAAAATAAATACTTACCATTTTGTCGAATTTTAACTGTCCGGCTTCCCCTGTCCAAGATTATTTCATTAATAACACCACACTAATTTCTATTTTTCTTTAAATTTCTGTTCTCGGTGTTAAAAATCATACAGTGTGGCGACAAGAATGCGACCGATGGAATATTGAACGCTCTGAATTTAGTTTGTTGCTCGTTCGGCAAACCGAACAATACCGATGATGCCTTGAACAATACAAACAATTCAGCTATTGATGATAGGAATAGCGAAAATTGTGCTAAAAAAGGATATGCTGAGAAGAAGAAAATCGACGACGATACTAATTATGCCGCAACAGTGGCAGGGCCATCCAAAGTTTCTGGCATAAAAAATGGTATAGAAATGAATAGTAGGGGGTGTGCATTAAAATCAATGAAATCGTAAGTACTGAACTGTTTTTATTTTTTTTTTAATTTCAAATCTATTTAAGCATTGATGACAAGAGTAAATATTGTCTGTTGATGCCTGGCTCATCAATTAAGTTATCTACAGAACGACACTGTTATTTTTAAAAAAAGGGCCAAAATGTGCAAGATGGGCTCGCAACATACATTTTTTCTTTACTTTCTTTACTTCCGCTACCGGTTTGTTCAAAACTAAACTAAACTAACAAAATAAGGTCAAGTCTCAATCAGCCGCCAACCTTATTATGTAAAAGTAAATAATGGAAATTGTTTATTGGGCTAAGGAGTGTTGACGGATACAGTGACAGGGAGTGTGAATAGTAGGGGAGGGAGATAGATAAAAACCCGGACATCCTTCATATAAAGTTAAATAAAAGGGCCGAATAGAAAAGATTTAAACACAAATACATCTATGACTAAAATTACTTCTCAGTTTAGCCAGCTTAAGATGAATTTTAAATTTATTTTCTAACATTTCAGAAATAAGGAACAAAAAATACTCTATGCCAAAAATGTTCAATACACATTCATCAAATCGTCCACAACTGATTTGGACGAAAAAGTGGACAAACTCACGCTCAAACCCAATGAAATGGGATCAATCGAAAATGACTTAGCTAATTCAGACGATGGAAATGTACTGAACAAATCTGTTGAGATGCATACAAAAATTGACACAAACAATGAAGAAATTTATGAAAAAACGTACAATCAATTGAAAAAGAAAATTTTACGAGATAGGAGACATTTTCTTAAACAACAATTGAAAAGTCCTCTGTATGTGAATGCAAATTTTGACGCTCCATGGCAAGTAGTTTCAAGGTAAGAATTTAATTTTTGGAAAATCTCAAACATTTTTTTATTATTTTTTTTTTTTTAGAATCGCAGACCAAATCGTCGACGATGCCTTGGTGTCAATTGTAAAGGAATTTGATTTTGGAGAAAAGCGTTTGGTTACGGATTTTTTAAATTGTGAGTTAAAATATTAGAGATATTTTTAGAAAATAAATTGAGAATAATAATACTAACCTAATTTTTTAAAATATTTTTTTTTACTAATTTTTTACTTTTTCATTACTAACCCACCATTATAACAATGAAAAAAAAAATTCATGTTAAAAACCTGTTTGTTGGCCAAAACTGTAATACCGACCATTAACAAATTAATCAATATCAATAAACATAACAAATACAAATTTAATACCGAAAACTAGTATAATAAACGTTGAACAAACCGTCGGTCATTTTTTTTTATTTTTTCATAATTTAATATTAATTAATTATCCAATAATTTCGTTGAAATTACAATACTGTTCGCTTTTGATTGTTCTATTAAAAATAGAGAATTTAAATTATATAGGTATTTTTAGGCATAATTAATTAGCTAGCAAATATGCTTTACAATCATATTTAAACTTTATACAAAAGTACGTATTAGCACAGGCGTTCATTTTCTTTTATTTTTGCTGGGTAAATAACAAAATATTTGCTCTGTGTTTTTTATCAAGCAATATTTTATCGTAGAAATTTTAACGTTTTATTATATTTATTTGTCTATTGTCAATTTATTTTTAGTAGTGGCGTATTTTTTGATATAAAGATGTAAATAATCATTGTGAAATGTGTTAAGTGGGAAGAACTGTGCTGTCGTTTTAAAATTTGTCAGAGTAGTAGAATTTTACAAAAAAAAAAAAAAAAATACGGAGTATAACAGGCATTTTCGGAGTATCTTCAACGCATACAAATATCATTTTATTTTATCAATTGAAAATTGATTTAAAAAAAAAAAAAATAATTAGATTTGGGTTTGTTTTCGAGATATCAATTACTTTATGTCTGATTCCGTATCATAACTGAAGTAGTTATGTATTAACATAAAGATGAGTGGCTTTTTAAAAAAAAACTATTCAAATATACAACAACATCTAAGTTACTGTTTCAAATGGATCTTAGAGTTGTAAGTTTACTTCAAAATTGTGTTTGATTGTGGTGGTTTTTTTAATAACTTTATTACTCAAAAATTTAATATTAACATTAATTGATTTAATTAAAATTCTACTATAAGATTTCCCTAATTAACAAAATTTATTGGATATTTTTTTTAAATATGTATAGAACATTTGTCCGAATTAGAATTTATGTGCACAACTTAATTTTTGGTTTCATTAGTATAAACCTCATTTTTTTCATTTATTAAATTTTCCTTTTTGTCATCAAAAATTTCTCTAGAGTTAATATAGGCGATTCAAATGCCATATTCCAAAGGAACGCCATAAATAGTGATATTCCAAGATCACCACAAAATTTATGAATCTACACCAAAATATTTGATCAAATGTTGATTAATAAAAATTATTGAGATTTACCGCATTATAATCACTGAAGTATAAAGTCGTTTTGGAAGAGTACGCCGTCATCAGCTGAATG
>JANSTT010011066.1:0-24308 GCA_026745375.1 Platyura marginata | reverse complement strand
ATATAGATGTATTTGTATTTATACATAAGTGGTACATTTATTTTTCGGGTTTGATGAAGTGGAGGATAAATGATGGACAAACTTTTACCCTTGTTTTATAGAAGCCGTTTTTCGGGGTGTATACAAGAGCATCATTTGATCAAATATTTATTTATCAATTTAGCCCGGTTATGTTAACACAATTGTTTTCTTTTTTTTTATGTGTACTTATTTATAGTGATTAGTAAGAAAAAATAGTATGGAAGGAAATTATAGTAGATTAGTAGGAGCTTGCTAAAAAGTTAATACATAAGTGGATTAGTGTGTGTCATTGGGATGGGTGGGTATGCAATTGAAATAAAGAAGTAACGTTTTCGCTAGATATGTCAGTGTTGAACGAGTTGGAAATTCTTTTTCCGTTTTGTTACTTTATTACGTTATTCTTTAAATTAAAATAATAATATAATTAGGTACATATAAAAAAAAAAACTTTAAAATATAAATTACATTGGTTCAAATATTTTTGTGCCTTAGTGTGTTCACTAAGTATACATATGCATAATTGCATACACATGATTTATTATTGCTTATCATAAACACTAAACTCCTACTCTCTCGAATATATATTTAATTGCTACCAACTTAAAATAAAAAAAAAATGATACAAAGCTTCAACACACAGTGCCCTTTGTTTTATAACACAAAGTGCGTTGTTTCATTAGGATCATGGACGTCGGTGAACATGATGATAACTAATATTAAAATCATTTCGAACGGGCAAGTGATATTGCAATAAACATTAAAGTGAAAGTGAAAGTGTATGAAAAATAGTTGGTAAATTTGACCAATTTATCTATCTGTGTGTGTTTAATAAAATAATTTTTTTTTTAATGTGGACATTTGTGAAAAATATCTATTTGGACATTAAAAAAATAATTTATTTTCTGGATCTCGCACCAATATTTTGTGGATAAAAATACCACCTTAAGTAGATATGGGTAAGTGAAAATGTTTATAATATTATTTTTTTAGATAATTATTCATATTTAAATTCAGAAAAAAGAAAAATCGGTTTAGTTTATCGTAATTTTCCCTTACGCTTACAGAATTAATATTTTAATAAAAAATCCCTAAAAAATATACATATATGTAGATATCTCCTAAACTACAGGAATAGTCCTAAGTTAAATTATTTTTCCTAGGTAAGTTTTTCGAATATTTATCAGAAAAAATTAATTAGCCGGCTATCGATACATTTCGGTAGTATGTAGTATAAAAAGTATAAAAAAACATGTTATTGAGAATTTTTTAAAAATCGACGTATTCGAGTTTAGCTTTGAGGCCACACACATTAAAGCTGAAGAATGTGTAGACTAAAAATTATTACCAAAAAATAAAACATATACAAACAGAAAAATTTGTTGTTGCCATTTGAAGATTTATAACCAGGGACAAAATTACTATTAATACGTATATCGATGGTTATTTGAGAAAAGGCCCTAACGATCATTTACATTTTTCCAAAAAACTACACACCATTTCAACGAAGACATATGAGATATGGGCCTGTTGCTTGTTTATCCACAGAATATTTCTTGGTAAAAAAAAACTTCAGAATTTCCTAACCACGCCACTATAATTTTATTAACTTTAATTATTTTTAAGAATTTTATCTCACAAAAAAAAAATCCACGTCGTATTCCAATGTCCTTTCAAGTCGCCATCACCAAAATCCTCTCTCGGCTTGCCAAAATGTCCAATTTGTAATTTCATCGATCATTTTTCCATAGATCTTTGTTAGTTTTGGTATTTTCGTCTTGTTCCGGATAGATTTTAAAAGCGGGGCAAAACCAAATTTTTTCGTAAAATTTTGTAAAATAGTGTTGCCAGATGATGTAAAATATTCCAAATTTCTAGATTTCATAAAAAAACCATTTTGAAAAAATTGATGTTAGGACCTTTTCTAAAATAATCATCGATGTGTAGATATTACATAAACCTTTTTTTTTTTTTACATATTATTGAATGTACCTACATTAAATTATATCAAATAAGAGACAAATTAATTAAAAACAATTCTCACCTTATCATCAGTGTACATTGTTACTATAATTTAATTGAAAATTAAATAGTTTCGTTAAATTTTTGGATTTGATCAAAATTTGAAATTATATGAAGCTCACAGTAGTGAGTTCATAATCTGCTTATCTACGTGTTAGGTACATTTTCCACAAAATTTCCATACAAAATGAGATTTTAATTTTGAAATTATGCAAAACACGTGAAAATAGCTAAAAGCATATTAGAGCACCTTAAATACCCTAACAATTTCTCATAATATACAAAATGTGCAATAATATGCAGGATGTAAACTCATATTATACTTCATATTGTCTATTCTATTCTATTCTATGTAACTTTTTGAACATAATGTATGTTATGTAGGTATGTTCTTGTCTATAACATTGTAGATGAGTATAAGTATAAGGTACAACTATCTTGTAGATTCTCTGTGATAAGTGTTAAATATAAGTCTTTGTTAAAATTCATTCATCTAAAATAGTTAGTTTCGTATTTTATTTTAAATAGGGGAGTATGAGCAAAATTAAATTAACATTTTAATATATAAATATAATGAATTGGTACCATCATTTTTAAAATCCTTCAAAATTTTGTTTATAAGATTGATAAGAACAGCAAAATGATTATGAACCAATATCCCCTATCTTCCCATAAAATATTTGGGACAGAAATTGTCATACTAACATAAATAAGGATTCCCATTAAATAGTTTTATATTTCTCAAGAATATATATGAGTTAAGACGAAAAGAAAGGATTCATCCCTTTAATAGGATTATAAAAAATATACATAGGTGCGGGTGTGGCCAATGTGTTCGAAGTCAACAAATTACGTACTTAACACAAACAAATACGTTTCACACAGATATGATCTGCTTTGACTTCAATCTCTTCATTCTTCTTGAAATAAAAAAAGGCTGTCAAGGATGACAACAAAGATTCCTCCTGAGTATTTTTTTATGCATTCTTGTGTGAGCTACAGGTTTGAATTTTTTATAAGAAGGCAAGGAGGGGGTTTTGGCGGTAATAAAAAGTTAAATGGATAAAATCTCCCCACTCTATGGTGTATCTTTTCGCCAAATTGTTATATTAGTAGCGCTTTCTCAGACAATTTGTGAGCTAGAGACTTGAAATGTTATATGAAGTTGTTTTATAGAAATATTAGTTCTGGATGAGAACCAAAGCTCCTACCCTTTCCCCGTCCCCCATACAAAGTATGTATATTACTGGTGCTTTTTAAGTCATATGTAGAGCTAGGTGCTTGAAATTTTGTATGCGAGAGTATTAGGCTTAGAAAAGGAAACTAAGAATATTCCACATTATTCGTACACATTTTCTAATAAAATATTCCTTCCTCATATCTTTTTTTCGTATTTACTTAATTTATATTTTAAGGAATAACTGTCATTGTCATCCTTACCGAATTAATTATTGAGATGTGGAAGGGATGTTTATATTTCATGTAATCGGTAATCACATGTTAGGTAAAATTGAATATTGTCCATCTACGAAAATAATTTCGGTGAACATTATTTAGAATGACAATTCATTTTTTGTGCAGATATATACAACAAACTGTCAGTTTAATTATTAAGGGGTGAATTGAATATTTTATTATGTATATTCCATTACAATTCGTTAAATAAATAAAACTAAAATATTGAAAATTTGTATTTAATTTATTAAAAATTAACATCGGAACTTTTTATAGTTTTTGCGACACATATTCAAGTTCAGATGGCTGGTTTCCCTTGGTAGTTTTTTTTTTTTTAAATTAAGCTTTTAAATTAATTTAATTGTAATTTTATTTTAATTATTTTATTTCTAATTTATTAACTTCAAAAAATAAGCCGCTTTGCTTCCCTTCTTGTTAAAATCACCTTGGTAAGGGAATTGACTACTTCTACTTTAAGCTCGGAGGAAGGCTTATTAAAAACTGTTCACCATAATATGTTACTGAATTAAGAAAACGAGGAGCAAATTTCCTGGTCCTTGCTCTTTTGGAGCCGGTAAAGTGAAAAAATTCGCACAATAAATAATGTACGTTAACATTAGGCACAGTTTCTATTGTTACCGTAAAAATAACAAAATACGTCAACTATAGGAAATCAGTCAAAATGACGTTTCTATTGTTAACGTAGGTACTAAAAAAAAACCAAAAAAAAAATTCAATTTTTTTTCAAAATTACAAAATGACCAATAAAAAATGGTGTTCTAAGGTTTTAAGTAAAAAATGTTTATGAAAAACGAATTTACAATATTCAATGTCTGTCGAGAAAATTACTCCAATAATCACTTTTTTACCTCACAATGAAAATTTAGGGATAAAATTAAAGAAAGAATAAATAAATAAATAATAAACAAATTATTCCAAGAATTAAGGGAATAAAGGGAAATAATGATACCTACAGCGAAATATTCGCGATATAATCAAAAATACGTTACTACGTCAACAATAGGGCAACTCATGTTATATTGCTTATTCTACATACGTAGAAAATATGTAAATAATAATTTTCTTCTTTTTTCCTTGCGAAACTGTAAAATTAAAATCAAATAGAAAATCCTCTGAAGTACTTTTTCATCATAAATCTGGCTGTAATGTGCATTAAAATCGATCACTTGGAAAATATATTATTATTCGAATTATCATATTGCCCGATGGGATAAAACAATAAAAAAAAATCACTAAACTTAGCAATATATTCACCCTCCAGGATTTTTATTTTTTTTTTAAGCAATAAAGTATTATGGAAATTATCAATAAAATATAGATTTTTTGCAATAAGTATTAGAATTCGATGTACATACATATGTAGATGATATTTTGTATATTATCTAAGAATGAATGTATCGTTCCCAAATTTTCAATCGGACGTATCTCATTTTTATAAACTTTTCAGAAAAGCGAATACGCAGTCAAATAAAAAAAGCACGAAAACTGTCGATATAATAATTTATAGTAAAAAATAACACATTTTGTGAGATTACGTCAAATAAATAATTATGTAAACAAATTGCCATCAAAATCTTGATTCCATAATTTTTTAGATACGTCCGATACAAAATTAGGGAGCCATATATATATTATACGTATGTAAGTATGTATTTGTAGCCAATCATATTAAACCATTTAAAACTAAGTTCTCTTCTTTAAAAATAACAAAATTACGTCTTGTTTAACCGAAATGGCAGCAAAAGTTAATCTATATATTATGTATATATGTACAATTGTACATAAATAGTATAAGGGTGAAAATCTGTTGAAATTGTATTTTATTGGGATATACCGTCCCACACAAAGTTTACTAAGTACTACTAAGTCAAAGTTACAAACCTTGAAAAAAGATTTTGAATTACACCACGATGTTCAAAGAATTGTGACCCCTGCCTCTCTCACTATTTGTTCAGCTCAATCGTGTATATAAATTAGGGGTTTGTATATTTATAGGGTTTCGGATATTTGAATAGGAAATATTCTTAAATTGTATATATTTCCTTAAAAATATGTTTTATGACTGTAATTGTTGAGATATTCTTTACTGGCTTTTTTTTTTTTTACCCCCGGAATATTTAGATTTATTTATTTTTATCATTTATATTTTATTTTGAGTTGTTGATGCGGGTTGATAAATCTTAACGCCAACCCAAACCGTTTGCGTAATACAAAGCAAAATTATGTCAAAAAATAAATGAAATTTACGTTTTATAGGGTAAATTAAGATAAAAGTATCTAATACAACCATTGTACATAGTATATTTTTCGTACCGTCTGCCAGCATTTTGTTATAGTAAGATTTATCTAATGTTATTAATCTTTGTAGTCATCATTTTTTTTTCTAGTAATATTCAAAAATAAAAGCAGTTCTCGCACTTTTCGCATATTTAATCGTGCGACTCAACCTAATAAATGTTCTATAGTAAAACTTATAAAAAGCAAATATGTAATCATTTTTATATCCATATGATATTAATCAAGGGTATTATAATTTTTTGTACGGAGTTTTTAACGCCCCTTAATACTCATTTCTCGTGAGTATTAGTCTATGTAAGTATAAGTTCTAAGTCGAAATATGCATGTCCGTCCGTCCGTCCGTCTGTTCGTCTGTCCATGATCAAGATTCCGGCCAAACGGCTAAAGCTAGAAAGCTGAAATATTGACAGTGTATTGTGTAGTCATATGAGTAAGATCTCTATTATTTTTGGAGCAAATCGGACAAAAAATAGGAGAGGCTGTGGTACAGTGTGCACCTAATTTTGATATAAACCATTCATTTACTCGAAAGGTTGTCGTAATATAGAAAAAATGAATATGACAACAATTATAGAGAATATAAAAATGAAGATTTCATTTATAGACTAAAAAGTTGTACGACCTTCCGTTATGGCGCTGCAATCAATTTTATTGAATTTCTAGGGTTTTTAATCATTTAATCGAAAAGTTTTTAGATTACGGAAAAAATGAATATGATGAAAATGATAGAGAATAAAAAAATGAAGTTCCACGAAATACTATTATGGCGTTGCAATAAATTTTATGTCATTTCTAAGGTTTTTAATCATTTGTAATCAATTTACCCTTTGTCAATTTATTGTACAGACAAAATAGACACGGACAAAGTTTTAAATAATATTCAAGTACTCATACGGGTATATTATAATCTGCGTAGCCAATTTTTACTGGTTTATTACTCCATTGCATAGATAAGTGTTATGTGAGTTATTAAAAAAATCATAGGGTGGAGGTAGTGTGGAATTTAGGGACTATTTATTTACAGTAATAATTAAAGAACGAATTTTATGTTTAGCCCTAATCCTACCAAGATATTTTATAACACAACCAACCTTGAATATTTATCAGGGTTGGAAAAATTTGGGGTATTTAAGATTTTAAGTCATTATTCATATTAGGAAATAAGTTCATTAAATTGAAAATCTCGTTATTATGCGGAAAATTATAATTTTGAAAATTACTACAATTAGGTAGTTTAAATGTAGAGTAATGCATAAATATATCATATTCAATTATTATATCCACCATATTGTTTTACACAATTATGATAAATAATCAACATTCAAAACGAATACGTAACTTGCTCGAACAATTGCTACAAACGAACATTGCGTAATCGAATTTTTGTCTATATCTATATACTTACATAGATATTTTCTTATACTTTTTCTTTAGCTCAGCATTATTTTTTCATCTAGATTTTCCTCCTACAATCGAGTCGTCTATCCATTTGTTGATACGTTTTTAAAGTGTTTTTTTTCCTTAATCTGTTTCCTTTTTATCATTCATGAATTTAAAATGCAAAAAAGTTTTCTCTTAATTAATAGCACGATGTTATCATTGATTCATGAAACAAAACAAAAAAGTTCAATTTCTTGTCTTATTTTATTACGTTTTCTTTGTGTTTTTCATGTTTCTATGCAACATCAATTATATTGTTTTTAAAAAAGTGTCTTTTTGAGTAAGATTTATTTGTTTTGATTATTGTTATTTGTTTCTAAACTATATAATAGAATACTAGAATAGTATACTTTCTTAAGATTAATCAAGATTATATTAACTCATTAAATATTGCCTAAAGGATATCACACATAAATTTATTAGAAGAGCACTGTGAACTGTTTTCTAAAAAAAAATATCAATTTTCTTATTAAGTTAGTGTGAGAGAGGGCGGGCGCTCTATAGTTAGGCCCATTAATCGTCTCTCTTTATACATTTATCTCAATTGACATAACAAGCTCTTTTTTGTAGAACAAAGCAGCACTTGAGGTGTTCTTCTTACGGAAACCTTACAAATGCTCGCTATTTCACCGCCATTTAAGCAATGCTATTTTTTATGAGATAATATCATTATTTAGACTGTTTTTAAGTGCAATCCAACCACTCGGCCTCAGATTCAAATACCATAGAACATACCAGAGAGAAACACTTCATATTTCATCCCCAGTCGGTCTTGAACCCGCGAGCTCTGAGTCATCTGGTCGGTAATTATTAAAGTTTTCATTTAAATAACTTATTTTAGATTTTTGACGATTTAACAATATATTTATACTCAATTTTCTCAAAGATTTCACTCTGAAAATATTATATTCTACTTTTAAAAATAATTTTTTTTTGTTTATGTTTATGTAAAGCTTAAACTTTTGCTTACTTTGCACAAAATACCTCTACCAATTGTCTTACAGGTTTAAAATGTCAATCTCACTTACCAGTAAATTAGAGGATTTAGGAATTATAGGCTTTCTTGTAAAAAAATATTTCTTTTCAGTTCGTAAATGTTACGGTTACGAAGTCACGCGCCCTTAATTTAATATACCTCTATATACCTAACCTACAGAAAACGTTTTTGATCAAAAATATTTTTAATATAATCTAGAGTTAGAGTGGTGTACAATTAAGTATTACTTTTACATTATTTATAGAATATAAATTTCAATTAGTTTATATAATTAGTCAGACCATATGCTATTATAAAAAACTAATCTAAAATCTAATTAAATAAAATTAAATAAAATTAAATAAAAACATTCTTCTCTAAGAAAACATATCTCTTGAAATTCTTCTTATACGAGTATACAATTTTGTTGTTTTTATACTGTCGTAATTGACAAAAGCACCAACTCAAAAGGCAACTCATATAACAACCACTGCAATTGCTCTAAGTACATATGTTAATAATCCGATTAGGAATAATAATGAATGTGCAACAGGTTAAAGCTGACACATATTGTACAATAGTACATAATGCTTCATTATTTAAGTATAAGTTAAGCTGATAATCAGGATGAACAGAGACACTCTGCAGTGGGTTAAGTGTGGGGGTTGAATATTTTAAATTTAATAAATATATAAACTTTTTGTACATTTTGTGGTAACAAATTTTTTTTTTTCTTACTTTAAATTTTACTTCATTTATTATTTGGTTGTTTTGTTTGTATGAATAGCCCAAATAGCTGAAAAAAGGCAAATTTTGGGCTGTTTAAATTAGTAATACAAAATCAAAAAAGTTAAAAAAATTTGAAACATTAAAGGTTTTAAGCAAATTGGACAGATATTTTTTGGCGCTTTTTTATACTAGAGAGCTGACATTTTGCTGTTTGCATTATCCTAAATAGTGTCATGAAGAGAGTTCTGTATATTTCTTGACGTCATAAGGGGCGGGTGCTTAGATGGTGATGTCATAGGGGGAGATCTTAAGTTTGATGTTTGGTGATTGGTTGTTGGTAGTGACGTCATAAGAGGAGGTGTATTTGCGCATGTATCATGTAAATCATGTAAATGTACCAGTAAACAGATCAGTATATATACCAGTTTACAACCGGTATAGAGATCTGTTTACAGGTACAGATACTGATCTGTTTACTGTGAAACTTTCACTTAAACATTGGATGGGAATTATTTTAATGGAATTTGGTGTGAACCTTGTTCACTCGGAAATTTAATTAGATTTTAAAAATTTGGGAATTTTGAGGATTCTGGGGTTACACCTACATAGATTACATAAATATATATAAAATGTCACTTTTTTTTACATGAACCTGTCATTATCATTATACCTTCAAATGCTAATAAAAAAAAAGAAAAGAAAATAAGGTGAAAAGGACATCATTAGGTTGATGATTTGATTACACTATAAGTAACTCCCACTTTATGTTCGTTTACATTTATAACAATGCTGACACCATTAGTATTCGACTCAAATGTATATACAATTGTAAAAGAATGTATTTTATTGTATTTATTATGATAAGTTATTATTATCTATTCGGGTCGATTCCTTATAAATATAAATTTACTCGTAAGTACATATAGAGAGGACTAGAATAAAACAGCTGCTGATCAGTGAATTTCTTTTTTGTTGTTGTTGGGTTTTTCAAAATAAATTGAAAATAACTTATCAACGGCATTGATACACTTACTATTCTGTTGCAAAACTTCGATACTATACCCTTAGGTATATGAGTAATCAAATATTTATCTACTTAACTCTTTTCTTGATTGTTATGAGCTTTCCCGTTCAACCACTATTTCGACTTCTGAATGATTTTCCTAGACGTATCGGTCATACTTGTATATATATAAAATCAATTTCGCCCTATGTGTATAAGACACAATATAAGAAAATACAACGAAGAATGTAGGTTTTTTGTCGGTTCAATTGAAATACTACTGTTTGACTATACAATACAAATACAATGTTAAAAAATATTCTCTTCCTATAGAATGAACTTCTATCGATTTGATAATAGAAAATTTCAATTGAAACCGAAAACAAAGTGTGAAATGAACATTTTTATTGTTAGTCACGTTACATTCCTGGAAACTATATGTATTTGACATTTGACTTATTTGGAATGCCTTCTTTTTGTCTGTAAATATTCTGTATTTCAGTGGCTCTAATGCATTCCTCTAGCATATCTACCAATATGGCTTTTGGGTTCTTTGGTAGAATAAAACAGATGTCAGAGAAAACGGTTTAGTGATATTTTTTTATTTTCTTATCCGAAAATGTTTTGTGAAAATTTTGTTTTTAGTTCGGGAACCGATTTTTTTCTTGTACATTTACAAATACTTTTTACTTTTACTACATTTACACAAATTGAGTTTTTTGTTTTAACATTTTGTGTTTTGTTTTGCAACAAAGTAAAAATAATAATAAAAAAAAAACTGTTTCTATTAAAGCTACCCCCATGATAAAATATCATCAAAACAGAATACAATGGGCACGTTCATAAGTAGAGTTGAGTCTATAGTGCTATAATTGGCAAGAGACTTTATCAAGTTAGCAAGAAAAATATTTGTTATATTTAACAGAACACTCGATCAAAGTATCATTTAGGTTAGGTAATGCCAATCAGCCTTTTTTTTAAATTTAGGGCAATAAATAGATGTTCAAAAAAAAAGTTCCCTAAAATCCGACCATGATCGGTCATTTTTTGTTCAAAAAGTTACTCATTTTTTGTTTTGCTTTTATATTCCAAAATTCTGTTCTTATAGGTAATCCGGTTTTAGTTTTTGTTTTGACATACTTACCTAGGCTAAAACAGAACTACCAGAAAACACACAAAGGATTAGTTAGATATTTAGGATGATTCATAATTAAAATATTTTCAATATGACGAATGTACCCTACTCTACCTTATATGTTGATTCTATCATGTCGATGTCACTTCTTATTTCTTAAGCATATATTTTGATAACAAAATCTGTAATGTTGAGAAGTTACCGCTAGTTTTTTTGGCTGTAAATATTTGAGCAGAACAACGGTTTTTGTGTTTTTAGTAAAAATGGCTTTTGTCTATCTTGCTACTTAATATCAGGAGAAATTGATATTAAAAAAAAAAATTAGAACTTATACGGGGAGGGGCATTACCGCAGTGAACGCCGCTCAAAAACTTAAGTATCGATACCATATAAGCAAATTTTCCAAGTATTTTTTATTCTAAAAGGTTGGTTTATAATAAGTACACTAAAGTGTATATATAGGAGGTAAACGAAGGTGACCTGCCGACAATTGACATTAAACCCATACATATCTCTCTCGATGTTCTTGTTCTTGTAATAAGGAGATTTAAGCTCTTTGTTAATTCATATCACGTAACCAGCATTACATATTTTAAAATAATACAGTGAAAGCTTAGCACGTCGCTTATTATGAAAAGCTTCTTGTTAAAATATCCTTCTTTATTTCTTATACATGGCAAATGGAAAAAATGTTTTAAAACTTTACTGAATTGATTGAGATGATCTTAGTAATTTTATGAATTACAAATAACAATACTTGTATTAATTATTGTGTTTTTAATATTTTTTAATTAAATGTACCAACTTAAACTTTTTTACTTATACGTACACCTACATCATATAATTAAAGACTAAATAGAGAGATATTTTAATTAATATTTTATAAGTATTAAATAAAATATTATAAAACATGAGCACTTACCCATTAACCGCCAATTTGGATTTTTAATTAAGAACCTACTGTAAATATTATGTGGTACATTCTGCTCAGAAAAGTTTTTTTTTTTTGGTTATTTAAATGAGGGGAAACTTAAAGGTTTTGAACTTTTTTAGCCATTTTTTTTTAATTGACTAAACATTATCTTTTCTTTATTAGATAAATGGAAAACATTTTTATTTAAGTAGTTAGGTGCTTGGGATAATTTATAAATCCTTTTCATGACATTAATCCAAATAAGAAAATTGAAGTTTTTAATTAGTGTAAAAAACATTCTAACTTTAACATTATAATAACGGCTGTTATACGTTGAACTAGACTTTAGATCAGGCGTTTTCAATCATAAGTCAGCGGGCACCATTGCGCCCATTAATTATTTGTGTGGGCTTCCGTTGTTCGATCACATAACAGGAATATCATCATACTCTCCTAATTATGAGGCATTTTTTCTAATAACCTTCAATTATTTTGGATATTTTCGATCCAAATTATAGGGATGCACATTGAAGTGGACAACATTGCTATATTTCTTATGGCGTTATTTTTTAATAAAATAAAATTCTATAATTCACTCTGTGTCCTACCAAACCACCCACGACCACTTAAATTATCGTTCGCAATACACTAATGACTAAATGACGTTTTGTACACCCTTTAATTCATTTTTTTGACGATCCTGAAAGTATAAAAATGGAATTTTCTATGTACAGTACATACATACATCAAAAACACTAAATTGGATTAAACAACTTTTGTGAATTTATTGAATTATTTTTTATTAATTAATGACAATTATTTATGTTTTACTCTTAATTACTATTGCTGTTATTGATTATTTTTAATTTATCCTCCTCAATTACCTCTCGTAAAAATTAAGCATTATTAAAGCACCAAAGTTACTATTTTTAAACTTACATCTTTATAAATATATTGTATATTTAAAAAAATATATTTTTAAGATATTGGTCAAATATGTAATATATTGCAGCAATAAAATCCGCAAGTACAAAATCAACATTTCCGACGGAAAAATAAAACTAACATGTACTGTACAGTATATGTGTACCTTACTGCTGTAACCCAATGCACAGATAAATTCTAATAAAATGCTTTGGATAGCAAAATGGATTTTTACCGTGTTGCTGTTTTAGCGTTATTTTCCCTTTTTTCGCCAATCTCTCTCACTCTCTCTCTCTTTCTGTATATCCCCGATGGATTCTATCATATCAGGTAATCTTCTCAATAAGCTTTTTAAACAAATATCCAATATATATTTAAATAAATTCTGGGCTTATCTGAAATCATGCCAGAAGTATGTGGTATAAGTAGAAATGTTGTGAAAAATGTTCTACAAGAAATCCTTTTTATGCTTTTATTATTAACGTCAAAGTGAATTGCAAGTAGTGTAAATATGCAAATAGGTCGCCATAAGCTTTATGTCTATGATTTATATGTTTGGAAGGTATAATTTAAAATATATACTCAATACTAATAAAAATAATTAATTGAGACTTTAATTGACTTAGTAATAGCTAAGCAAAATACGTGCAATAGAAAATTAGAAAATTATCCCCTATAGTTTTTCAAACTATCTCTGCTAAATAGGTCTCTATGGAAAATATCAAATAGACATGACTCAGATTATTACCAAATCAAAACCATTTCAGATAACAGCAGCATTGCGTCCAGGAATTCCCTTTATATGAAGTAATTACGTTTAATGTGTTACTTTATTTTTGTTGAAATTGCGTTTTATTGTTCAAATTACGTATAGGGTTAAGTACTTCCCAAATAGGTGGTAAGAATAAAAAGATAAAAACGATGTGAGATCGTAAAATTCTGGGAAAATGGGCTACATATTCTAATCGTTTGCTAACATTTTAAATTTAAATTTAGAGACATTTTAGACAATGTCGGATTTTCTTAAATCTTTAATAACACCTATTCTTATTAATATTTTTTTAATGTTTTTTTTTTTTTTAAGAAAAAATCATAAATACGAGTATATTGTTATTAAAATCAAATTAATTTAAAATTAAATAGATAATCTCAAATTTATGGGAATAAGCGTTTTATTTCGTCTTATTTACATCCACGCACAATATTAAGTCGTAAAACGCAAAAATCTACAAAATTAATTGAAGGCAATTTTAATCAATCTTAAGACAAAAATATGATTAAACATGTAAATATACAAATTATAATTCCATTGTTACCGGAATCTCTTAACTTCCAACCATCCAGATATATACAAAAAGAGAGGGGCACGGATGCTATTTCGCTTAACTTGCTGTATAAGACAGCAGGTGGTGGAGTAGGTCAGGTTCTGGTAAATCTTGATATTTTCATGCGGATGTTTTCTTTGAAAATACTACGTATACCCAAAAATTATTATTGGTTATGTATCCTATCGTTTTTATCATGCAAATGTTAACTCTGGCCGTCTATAATGAAATTAGTATATAGCAAGTAATTTAATCAGCTCGGGGAATTATACTTGCAATGGAAAATATGTAAATCAAAGTTTTGCCTTTGTTTGCATTTTAATTAATTTTCTCTCAATTTAAATTGAAATTTTTATCATTGAAACATTTGAAAAGTATATGTAGGTACAATATAAAATATATATACATATATATTAAGAAGATATACTACAAAACTGAGATATTTCTTCATTTACTAAAAATATTAGAGTCTCAACTCAATAAAAGTTTTTGCTTACATAGATAAATTAGTTAAACATTAAAATTGAAAGATAATTACAGTTTGAAGTATGAAAAGCAACGATAAAACTTTAAAAGCTCAAAATACATATACAAATTGAGAAAATAAGAGAGTTTTATGTTTTATCATATTTTAAATATGTATAAATTAAAATTGAATTGACACTAATTGAAAACAGTTAGAACAGAAAGATAAAAAAAAAAAAACTAAAATTAATAAAATATTCACTTTCTGAAAATTATTGCTAAATCCAGACAAATAGAACACAATTTTTTTGTCTAATAAAAAGGAAAAATTAAAACAAAATCTCATGTGTATTAAAAACCTATTAACTTTTTATATTATTTACCTGATATTATAAAATGTTCTTAAAGAAAGCACCAAGACAAACTCCCACATCAAATTTATTTCAAACGATTATATTAACAATAATGTGTGGTACATATAGATTCTTATTGATTTTTTTATCAACAGAACAACTTTTGTCTATATAATAGGAAAAATATAGAGAATATACAGGGAAATATGTACAGATAGCGTCAAAAGTGATCGTACACCTATAATTTTAACTATAATATCTGTAAAAAAAAAAAGTGTCCTCTTAATAAATTTTTGATCTTTGATGTTATTAAAGTAAAACACGAGGTAAAAACCTCAATCATTTCACATACATTTCAAATTATAAATTAAAAACGGAAATTTGTACATAAAATTGTGTCACAAAAGTCATCGTACACTTTTCATTTAAATAAAAATAGTTAAAATATACCCATTGGCTTTCATAATAGCCTCTAAGACTTTTCGGCATTGATTGGATCAATTTCTTAGTGTGATTTTTTCCCATTCGGAGAATAACACTTCATTTAACGTCGCCAGGTCTCATGTAGGCGAATTCTCCTTTCGAGTTATTTCCACAAATGATCGATGGGATTTAATGTCAGGTGACTGGGAAAGAGGTTTTTTAATACACATCGAGGTGTTATACAATATCCACAAATAAGTATTTAGTGATGAATGCTTGGGATTATTATCTTGGGTAAATACCAAATCTCTCCCTAAGCCCATCTGATTGGCGCTATTTTGAAGATTTTGAACATATGCAAAACTATAGGTGTACGATAACTTTTGACGCTATCTGTACGTAATTTTAAGGGATGATTCATTTTTTTTTACACGAAAATGTGTATTGTGTTTCGTTTGTACATAATTCTAATAAGAAATTATTCAATATTTCAGTATAAGTGGCTTAGCGCACTTATTTCATTTTTTGTTATACAAAATTCGTTACGACAATCTACCAATGGTAATGTTTACAGATAAAAAAATTAATTTTCATTCATTCCAAAATTAATTTTAAACATTTTTGTCTATGAAATTTTTTTTTAACCAAATCTTCAGCCAATGGGTTAATTGAAAAGAGCGAAAAGCTTTTTCCAACAATTGAATTATATTTCGTTGGATTTCCAAGAATTGAATTATAATTTTTTTTTGCATCGACTACGAAAGTTTCGCAAGAGGCATCACTTCTAAGTCCTCTGCTCTTTTCCGTCGATTTAAAATTGTTATTTTTTAGTTTTATGCATTTAATCAAACAACAAAAATTAATATTGCAAAATTAATAAGAATCAAAATTAAACAAATAACAAATATATGTATTGCTTTGTAGTAGAGCATTTGGCAAATATATACACACGAGAATATTATTTTCAGGAATGCAATAATATTGATGACTGTTGCTCAATATCCACACATCCATACATATGTATATGAATGGAAATGATTTTATCATTCAAATGAAGGATTATTTATTTTGCCATTGCCAGAAAAATATTGGTGTTTTTTTTAAAACTTTCCGTATAGTTTTCAAATATTAATTTAAAGCAAAATGATCATTTGTCATATTATAATAAAACGGAAAATGTTTTAATGAAAATTATTTAAAATGACTTAATATCTATAATGATTTTTAAAAAGTTAAAAAATATTATTTTATAATTATTAATTGACATTTTGCTTCATAGAATTTTTAAATTAAAAATACTTAACTTTAATATCTGATAATATAATAAATCAATCAATAAATAAAACATTTTATCGCTATTTTTATACATTAATTAAATGAAATTCTTACGATCATTTGTAGCAAAACGAAAATACGTGATTTTTCTTTTATGCTGATTCTTTAAATTAATATGTAGGTAATCACTAAGAATAACTTTTGGTTGTTCCATTGAAAATTATTTACCAAATAAATTTTATCATTCCCTAATGACGTACAATCATCAGCTTAATTGACTCACATTAAAACGTGGGAAATATTTTCCTTAGAGAAAATGCTCAAGGAAATTAATTTTTTGTTATTTAATTAGAATTTCTATGGATAAATATGTACCTTTGTATGTAGAATTTGTTGTTGTTTTTGTTAGCATAGAATTAGGTTTTTTTTTGTTGCAAGTTACACCTTTAGCCATACGCAAATTTCTTTATTAAAATAACTATTTAGTAAGTATATTTATATATACATACATATGTACACGGTCGAAAATATTGGTAAATTTTTAATATGTTGGGTCTCAATCTAATACTTTGGTGTAAATCTTATTAATGTACATTATACTAGAACAAATATAGTAAATCTATTTTATTTTTGACACCAAAATATTTTTAACCGTGTAGTGTAGAGGAATAGCTTTTTTTTTTAAACAGTCTATCTTTGGCATGAGTTTAAGTTAAAATTATTGATGCCATTGGTTTTTGTGTTTTGTACCACTAAATTTAATCTACATATATTCTAGCAGCTGACATTTGCACTGTTATTAAAATAATTATTAAAAAGTGTGCACATGCCATGAGCTCAAAGTGATAATATTTTTGTCTAAATTTTTTTGTGAACAATCTTCGTTCAATTATATATGTACATAATGTTGAGATTTCTAAAAACTTTAAAATTTGCTACAGTCACTACTACTGACACTTTACTGATTTAATTAATAGAAGAGCATTAAAATATATCATATTTTTAAGAGTTTGCAATCAACTGTATGTAGATTAGGTGCTTATACATATATGCACGTTACCATATACTTATGTATATCACGCAAAACCACAATAAAATTGTAGACATTTATTGACACAAAACTAACCCTTGTTTTTTTTATCATGTTTTCTTTTTTTCAAATATGAGATTTTAAATTAGCTTTAGATGGTAAAACGCACCACAAAACTGATGAGCCATAATGATAATAATAATAATGATGACCCTTTGTCAACTTTTCACATTTTGCTGACATAACAATACAAACAACAACAATAATAAACACTGGGAATGTACCTCTAGAGCTTTTACCCTGAACGATATTCACATTTTATGGTATTTTTGTAAGGTTTGTCCCTCTACATTACGTACACTTCCTGGAATAAATATTATGTATTATGAAAGTTATTGTTTATTTTAGATTAAGGGAATTTCCATTGAGTATTACCATCAACATCACCAGCAAGCATTGATCAAGTATCCATTAGAATAGATATTCATAATTATGATCTTTAACATCTCTAAATATAGCCAAAAAAAAACAATAAACTTATTCTCATGTGTATTTGAATTTATGAACTAATGAAAATGAAAAAACATAGCCCGGGTACATATGCCTCGCAAGCAGTTTCTGAAAATTTTGAATTTATGGAGGAGATGATGAATTATTTGGGGGTAATATAAAACCGTCTGCATTGGCCTCCTCTTTTTGAACTTGAAGAAGGTGTCATCAATATTGAAGAAATAAAACCCAAGACGAAAGGTCCAAAATGACGGGAATTATTACGATATGTTGAACAGGCCAAAGCCATTTGAAGAAAGCCAAAAGAAAATAAGGCTATTTAGTTCAATCATATTTGTATCTTAGTGTACTATATTTGATGTTACAAGTTACATGTTACAAAAGATTTGTTTTTTCTTCTCTATTATTATACACCAATTTCCCACTCTAATAGACCCAACTAAAAATAAAATAAGGTCAAAAGCTTTAAATAGATAACCAACAGACAAACTAATTCTATTTTTCTTATTTTTGAGTAAGTGAAAATGTGTGAACAAAAGCTGGACAATTTGACCTATGTTTGTGTGTATATTTAAAGAAATTAAACATTTTTTTAATGTGGAAATTTGTGAAAAATAATCATTTGTTTTGTGGAACTAGAAGCAGAGACGGGTCAGAAGTTAATAATAAGAAAAAAGAAAAATTTATTGTTTAGATTTTCAAAATTTCCCCTTATATGTATATAAGGAATTCTTAAAAATGTATATCCTAAAGTAAGAGACTATTTTAATATAACCTTTTCCCCCGTTCGGTTTTTTGAATATTAGAAAAAAAAAAATTGGGCGGCTATAGATCGTTTTTAAAAATCGAAGTATTTTAATTTAATCTTGAAACTACACTTAAATTAAATGTGACGAATTTTTGAATCCAACAATGTATAGATGTCTGAGTTTATTTCGTCGTTCAATATTTATTTTAAATTTTTCAAAACAAAATTACCTTTTTTTTATCGAAATTTAAGTCATTTTCAGGCGTTCCATATTAAATTTGTAGAGATACATGAGAAATCCCATACAAATCACTTCAAATGTGATTTGTGAAATTATTTTTAAGTTAAAAATTTATGGAATTCAGGAAAAAAATATTTTTGTTGAGAGTTTCCTAATTTTTCCTCACTTATTACTTAAATGTTCAATAAAAATTCATATCTCCGAAACTATTGGACCAATATTCGGAGAACTGTTTTTTTTCAATTAGCTAAAAAATAATTAAAAAAAAAAATTTGGCTGACTGATGATCGTTAGGGTGGGATATTTCGACAGAAAATAGGTTTAAAAACATCATTCAGTTAAAAATTTGTTAATAATCGGGCAAATTAAAGTTTAGCTTGGAGACTACCCGCAAATTTAAGCTCAGCAATGTACAAATCCAAAGATGTATTGCTTTATTACCTACGTGTTTTTTGTATTGAATTATTCAAAATGAAATTTACGTATCGATAATGTTATTCCAACACTGGAGAATATCGTCAAAAAACCATACATCTTGGGGTGTTTCCAGTTTTTATCATATTGAGCTTATTAAATACAAAAAAATCGATAAGTATATTTATAATATAAAAAAAATGAATTTTATTTTTCATTAAATTCAATGCCCAAACTTATATGAAATGAGTTAAATTTAGAAAGGAAAGATTTTTATTTCTATCAATTACCAAATATACCTACAGGAAAATGGTTGGATTTTGATAAAATTAAGATATACGGCCGGTGTCAAGTTTTAACCCATAACCCACAAAATATATTCCTTGCATTCATCAAAACAACATCTGAATAACCGAAAACCATAGAATAGCTGTATACTGTAAATCACCCCAATTTTCCACTATTCATAAAATTCCTGTACGTACTATATACATAAATAGAATTTTGTTATGGACGATTACATTAAACCTAAATCGATCTGTCATAGTACAAAAACGAAAATCGAAAAAAATTTTCATGTAGGTAAAAGATAAATGCCTATTCAATTGGTGAGTGGGTTGATTTGTAATAACATGAAAACAAAATAGTTAATTTTACTATGAGGAAAAATAAAATTTGAAATTTGTTTTTTTTTTGTTTTTCAATTATTGAAAACAAATCTATGTAGATTTTTTTAATTCTCTTATTTCAGGCTTTTATTTAGGGTTTAAATTTGGATTAAGTGTAATTTGTATACTCAAAGCTTTAAAGGGAACTATAATTTTGATACGAAATGTATAACAACCCTTAATATTCACCGTAGACATAATTTTTTAATCACCATTGAGTTTATTTGTGAAATTTTTAGTTGAAATACTAGCTAAAACTAGAAAAAAAGTAAAGTAAAATCACTAATTATTGTTTTTGGAATACATTTTAACTTAAAAAGTTTAAGGGAGAGATATTTTTTTACCAGTAAAACAAGAACCAATCAACAGTTTTCTCAGAAACCTTTAATATGTATAACCGATTTTTTATTGCAAGCGAAGTTAGCAATTTTTATATACACTTTAAAGTTAACTGTAAACAATAACGTAAAATCGATCTTAAATACCCCTATAATATTATGTAATTATAATAATTACAACAATCTAAACAAGAAAAAATTATAGAAATGTTGCGAGGGACGGGAACGAAATTTTTGTTGAATTTTTATTTTCGAATTTATTGCACAAAACATGGCAAGGCTACTAAATATTAATATCCCGAAAAGCCCTGCGGTATTAATTTTAATATCCGTTTTATTTTGAATACATATATCATTGGCATGATTCAATGCTAATGCTCAAATATCACAATACTCAATACCAGCATCATGATAAAAAAAAAACTATGAAAATATATGGCAAGTTATTTATGAGAACGCCAGTTTAAGAAAAAAAACCCTCCTTGATTCTTTTTTTGTTGTTGTTGCCAGATTATCCTTGTAGTTTTCCTGTAATTTCATTCATTTACACAAAAATCTCATTACCGCACTTAATGTTCATTCCATTTTCTGAATAATTCCTATGTGTAATACTTGTGTAGTACTTTTGCTCATTCAATTAAAAACAATACACAACTTTACTACTTACCTAGTTACAACATATACATTTATACAAGCTTTTAAGCATAATAGGTACATATATGTATGTCAATAGTAAGCCATACACTGTTTACAGTAGAAGAGAGCTTAGAGTGAATTGAAAATATCTTAGACATAAAGTGTTAAAAACATTGTGATTAATAAAATCGTTTAACCTAGATTTAGACTTAACCGACCAAATGGCTCAGTACATATAGTGGTTGCCTTTGGAGCTGGAGGTCCCGGGTTCAAATCCAACTGGGGTGAAACACGAAAATATTTTTCTCTGGTATGTTGAGATGAATCTAAGGCCGTCAAAAATAAAAAAAATGCGTCAAAATAATTTCATTATCTCAAGAACGGCAATGCTTAAAAAAGTATCGGTGGAATGGAATTTGTAAGGTTTCACAAAGGAAACTCCTCAAGTGCTGCATTTTCACAAAAAGAGATCGATGGAGACAAGAGATACAGTAAAAATGTGGAATAGCTGTGGATCCAAAAAAGTGGTCCATGCTGAAGGCTCATTAAGACGCCGCCACCTAACCTAACCTAACCTAGATTTAGACTTAAATAGTAAATTCAAAATCTTCAAATTATAATGAAAAATTTCTTCATTGCTTCAAAAACAACATTAAATTCTTAACCCTCTAACCGGCCAATTTTTGTTTAAGCTAAAAAAAATTAGAATTAATTAATTTTGGTACGAAAAATCCGAAAATGAAATCCGTTTGTTTCTCAGGTTAATAGTTTAGCCGCCAGGTGCGAAATATGTTAGTGGATCTAGAGATACATTTGCCTAAGACATTAAATCAAACAAAATGTGTACTATGTTGATATAGTGTTTAATTATAATAGAAACATTAAAAAAGGTATAAAGCTAAAATTAAAGGTTAAATTACAGGTAAAATTAATGGTAAAATTAATAGTAAAAAATACAAGGTATAAAAGAGAAAACAAGAAATAATGTTATTTCTTATGAAATAGTGTGAAACACAATTCAGACATTTTCTCCAATTCATTAAAACTTCGTGATGCCCGGTCCCGATGTATTTGTTTTGCTACTGTAGCTGCTTGCTTATCTCTTTTTCGAAGGATTTCTATAATAAAATAATAAAAAAGACTCACCAACCTTTTTTCAATCATTTTTCAATATCAATACAGACAAAAAAAATATACACGTGATTTTTAATTGTTTTAAATTTAGATACAGATACAGTGGATTGGTAGAGGTTTAATAAAATAGAAAATTTCATATACCACCTATATACAGCGCTGTGCATAAAAATAGGTGTGAGTTATATTTTTTATGAAAAAGTCGAAATTCAGTAATTTCTTCTAGTTGTTAGGATTGATATCTGAGAAATCTATGTATTATTTTTAAACGCTAATATTTTCTGAAAATATGGAAGGGAAATAAGGATAGTTAAAGGATTTAAGGATAGCCTGTCGTGCAAAAAAATAAAGCTATGAATTGCCCAATTAGCGTTTGCAAATAATGAATATCTGCATTCATAGATTTCTTAGATATCAATCCTAACAACTAGGAGAAATTACTGAATTCCGACTTTTTCGTACAAAATATAACTTACACCTATTTTTATGCACAACACTGTATATCTCCTCTATACACATAAATGATGAACAATGACGCGTTCATTTTTAAAACATTAGTTAAATAAAAAAAAATTTAAGAAAATAATTGTTAAATTATTCTATCCATATGTGTTGATCTTAAAACAAGGGATAAATCTTTCATTATTTAGGTTAAAATTTAATTAGTAGTACTCTTTATGAGAACTGTTGCCAATTATTACATGATTGATGAAAGAATCTCACAAGTGTCTCCTCCAAACATATAAATAAAGTGTTAAAGGTTTTCATAGAAAGGCTTCAATTTATATAATATATATATATATATATACATACATATATCTGTATAAATACAGTGTTAAGGGAAAAACGTCCTTTATACGAATAGAATAACTTCGTTTTCTACAGTTTTCTACAAAAGATGAACAAATAACCCAATATACAAATGGTTTAAGGCGACAGATTTCACAGATTCTCTTCTGATATTGAGTGCTATCAATTTATTAAATCGAATCTTCTGTACAGAATTAATACGTTTCGTATTGTGTATGGTGAAGGGTCTATTATCGATGGTATATGGCTTATCAAAAGTTTTTCTTTTGGAAAAACTTGTTAGACACAAATAATGTCGATTCTTGAAATGCCTATTAAATTCTACACACATACACACATAGATATATTATATATAAAAGAGGATAGCAAAAAAAAAAAAAACACAACACAATTAATTGAATTAAAAATATATATTTGTATGTTGCTCTCTAAATAACCAGACGCATTTGGACTGTCATTTAAAATAACTACATAAATTTGATAACATAAAATAGTCATTAGTTGGTGTGGCTATTGATTATCGTTTTTGGCTAAGCTTATTTGTCGTATAAATTTCGTATTCATTTGTTTGGGTAACCCTAAGAGCAATGACCTTCAAAATGTTTAGCCATTCTACCTTTAGGAAGCCCTCGTCATATCATTATAGTTATAGTTTATTAAATCGTTTGAATAACATGCAATTAGCTAATAAAAGGATTATAAGTATATACTATCAGGCACAAAGTTTCTGTTGATGTAAGGGAATGAATGCATCCGTAAGCATAAATAATATTTCAATCCCATTAAAAATTAATCAATTCATACATCATATTAAAATAATATTTTTTATGTCCTTGTAAAACAACAATTTTTGTTTCAAAGAAATCCCGAGAATCCCTCCAATATAGAGAATATACTTGACGATGATGGTGATTTGTTAAAAAATAAAGAAAACCAGTAAAGAAGTAAAAATTGGCTACGCCGATTATAATATACCCGTATGAGTACTTGTTTATTATTTACAA
>JANSTT010011055.1:0-24311 GCA_026745375.1 Platyura marginata | reverse complement strand
TAGACACGTACAAAGTTGTAAATAATAAACAAGTACGCATACGGGTATATTATAATCGGCGTAGCCAATTTTTCCTTTTTTACTGGTTTTCTCATTGTGTTGAATTAATTATGGAATCAATTGTATACAGCAAAGTGAAGAGTAGGAGATAAATTGTGCTTTTTGTAAATTGTACGAAGTGAATAAAAAAAAATATTATTTCAAATGATTTTACTGTACTAAAACTAATAGTTCAGGAAGCGAAAACAATAACTATTACAAAATACCAATTTATGTTAATCATTCAAATATTTATTTATTTAAAATTATGCCAAAATGAGCTGTATCATCGAAATCATTAATAAATCAATTTATAACATCAAACCTTTTTTCCTACTTACCAAATAAAAATTAATTATTCATTTCAATATCCAAAAAAGAAAAGAAAAAAAAAATCCCATCATACCCATACAATGCGTTAGCCATTTAATTAGGGAAAAACGAACCTTATACAGACACTCATATCGATAATTTTATCCAAACAGTCGATGGGCTGATGATTTTTTCGATTATGGTTGCGCTACTGATTTCATCTGTCGATGTTGATTTTTCTTCTTTTTTTTTCTTAATTTATTTATTTTTAATTAATATTTTCACAGTGATTATGTAGAAATTTTTGTTATACAAGATTATTACCTACTATATAATACATATACATGGTCGATTCGTCGATTAATGGATATGCTGTGCCAGTGCGAAGCAACCGCCAGATAACAAGCATCGGAAGCAAATTTTACGGATGCGATCTCTAGATAGTAAGATTTTTTGTTTGTTTGTGCATGGGTAATTAATTAAAAGACAACTTAATTTTATGGATTAATATGAAAGTCATGTTTATATAATTAAGACAAAAATCTAACATCTAATTATTGGTTTTTATTTTTTTATCCTTTTTTTTTTTGTATTTATTTACAAGAAAGGAAATTTGAGATACATTTTCAAAAAATTATTTTTGATTTTTAATGATAATTGATGATGTTTTTGAAATGTCAGTTTTTTTGGTATTAATCCTCTAAATTTATCGCCTAAAATCATTTTGTGTCAATGCAGAATAAGCCCTTTGGAAGAGTACAGGGCTTTCAAATAGAGAGATTGAATTTACGTTTTTAAAACATGGCGTCTATTGAATATTGGCCATATTTGATCAAAATAGTAATTATTGTACAAAATATTTAAATACCTCGATGTAAACCACGTTTTTAATATATTTTAACTCACTAATTCACTTATGAACAAAGTTCGTCACTTTTTCACTCAGGTTTGCTTTAAATCCCGAAAATTCTAAAAAAAACTGCACGAGTTCAACAAAGTCTCCATAATAGTTTCGTCACATACTGCCTGTGTCAAAAGTCAAACCCAATGCAGGGTTGCCCGACCAGTCTGAATATTAATAATAATGCCAGAGTGGTTTTTTTTTTCATCAAATATTTTTGAAGTTAGACTAATAATTTTTCTTTTTCCATTTTTTTTCGTAGACACAATAAAAATTTCTTTTGAAATTTATTTGAAAAGGGTAGTTTCTCCTTAATATATTGTTGGTTTCATATATGTACATAAAACTTTCCTAAATATGTGGAACTTTCTATTCTTTTATTTATTTTTTTTTTTGTTGGTCACTAATGTGAACACCCAAAAATAACCACCGTACGCAAGAGTTGTCTATTGTCCTTCAATATCATGCTGTGCATTGTTAATGTTAGTAGATTCTTTGGTGCACAGTGTACCATACAGTAGCCATTCGTTTCGCAATGAGGTGGTGGTCACCGGATAGCTTCTCTGACCATTGTCTTGTCTTATGTTTGTCACTCACAATGAAATTGTATTATATTTTCTATATTCTACATGCATATGTGGGTGCGCCGCTATCTATGGTTTATATTATACCTCAATTTGGATGTAATTTATTACTATGCATGTACAATTGTACAACAATGGATCGGATAGAAAATGGCAATAAAAAATTCATACCTCAAAAAAAAAAATGGTTGCACGTATTTTCTCTTAATTGAAGTTTTATTATTGATAAGATCATAAATTATAAAGAAAAGACAATAAAAATGTGAAGAAGAAGAAATGTGAATGAAGAAAATAATTTTTTATACTCGTAAAAAAAATAGAAAATTATGCTAATTGATATAATATAGACGCATTCCATTGTTTTTACTTCTAATTCTGCACAGGGAAAAATAATTGTATTGTACGATACTTAAATGTCAATTGAACAAAATTAATGCTGATCATCATTTGATAAAATATTAATTTTATTTAAAAACTAATAAGTGCCGAATTTATTTTATTTAGCAAAATTTGCTTTCATATTTGGTTTAACAAAAATTTTGTTGAAAAAATTAATTTTCGTTAAATTAACAAATGAAAAATGAAAAATTGGTTGATAAAAATAGGTATAGATAAAAAATTTTTAAAATAAGAATTTTATAATTACAACAACAAAAAATCGAGCTGTGTACATTAATTATTTAAAAACATTCCCACAAATACATAAAAAATAAAAGGAAATCGGTGAGAAACCTTTTTTTATAAACACAAAATTGGCAATAGTTCTCCAAAAATAATAAACAATTTCCAAACAAATCAAAAAAATACCTCGAAGCGATATTTTCAATATTATGTCTATAAATCGATCGCGACTACTGCACGTTTTATGTTGTAACAAAACCTAAAATTTATTGGCATCGATCGTTTTTTTTTTTTCTATAGAAAATCATGGACAAGCAATGTAATGCAATAAATTGAAAAGTTTTAATGTTATAGGTGCATCATGATCACTTACATATATGTATGCGCGGTTAACTTTCACTTAGTTCAAGTAAATTGACTACTAAATTGTCACTATGTCACTAGAGAATCAAGATTTAACATTTTTGTACGTAATGTAAGCAGGAATGTTGTAAGTATGAATCAGTCATATGCGAATATTAAGGAGTGTTCAGACACCGTACATTACACATATCTACAATTCTACACTGACCAAAAATCACATCAAAAAATATATGCACGATACATGCAAATATTTTGGCTAAACTTTTAGTCGGATAATGTGGTTTAGATTTTGGATTTGCATTAAATAAATAAAGGACTTTTCTTTAAGAACATTTTCTTTAAAATAATTATTACTAAATTATTATAAGAACAAATAAGCTTTCACATATACATATGGGAATTGAAAGATCATGAATATTTTAATTATGTATGAGGAGAGGAGTCTTATAAAAGTTGGCCAAAAATGGTACTCACAATTTTTTTCTAACTTTATATAAGAAATGTAAGAAATAGGAATTTTGTATATGTGCCTATAAGGGTTAACGGTGGGTCAAACCGCCTAGTTATGTATCACAAAAATTAAAAACTTTTTTGTATTAAAAAGTGTTTTCTGAAATTTTGCTATTTAGTAGGAAATAACAAAATATTTGTATGGGTGACTGAGTCGAACCGTTGTTGTCCATTTACAATAACAACCAGCTCAACAAAATTTTAAAATTTCAAGTCTCTAGCTCAACGCATTTGTGAATTATCGTATGTACTGTACAGTTGAACGAATTCGAGGAATTCCCATTCTTCTCGTTCGATTATCACATCTATATTCATTAGTTCGTCTTTTAGACCTTCTATTTGTTAGTTCTATTTTCCATCTGTGGATTTTTAGGTCCATTTCTCTAGTAGAGACAAATAATGTTGACCTTCTTCTACTTTTACCAAATGTTCCCTAACATTGAAAATAAGAGGCAAATCATTAATTACGCGACATACTATGGTCCGGAAAAAAAAAACTTTATTCCAGAATAAGATTTCATTTCAACTTCAAACTAAGATTATGTACGAATAGTGAGGTAGAATCGTGTCACAGCAGGGATACTTTTCACAAATCAGAATATTACGAGTGGTTTTTGTTATAATATCTACAGGTACAGGTTAAAGCTTACACATGAGCCATTCTTATATGTATATACATATATATAGGTCTGATGGTGTTTTATAGCTATAAACCATCAGCGACTAACTGGCAAATATTCACCCATTGCCATCATGTATCATATAAAAAGAGTTTGCATTATAAATAAATAGTCATCACACATAAATCAATATAAAAATAAAGCACAGAAGAACAAAAACAACAAATTACATTAGACAGAACTTAGTCCTAATAAAATATAAACTTGAGTTATGCTCATATTAAACTTATAATGCATTTTACTATATTATAGGTAGACGTTTAGCACAATATAGAAGGTGAAATATATGATTATTAGCCGTAAATTATTAAAATGAAAATGAACCCCAGTTGAAATCCAGTAGCGTAGTATCCCATAAATATGCACGGTGGGGGTGTGTAAAATTATTACATTGATTGGTTTTCAATGGAATTATAGTTGGCAATATTCAAAATTAACATAAATGATTTTTTTTTTTATTTTCTTTTTTTTTTTGGTTTTTGTTTTGCTCTGTTTGTAAAATATGCAGAGTTTTATAATACAATTTTTATTGGTCTGACACAATGGACTTGATGGGTTCATGCTGTTACCGCGGCGCCTGTTTATTGTCAGATTTTCTGTATTCATTCAAAAAAACAATTTTTGTTTTTGGTTTATGAATATCTGTATTTTTTGTTAATTTCGGTATAAATTGCACATTATTTCTACTAAATGAGATTTTAATTTATGACTTTACTTGGAATTAAATGAGATTCGCATCAGATATCAAATTTCATATATTGTAAATATCTGTAATAATTAAAATAAAACTATTTTTGGATCGTTTTTTTCTTGTTTTATTTTTATTGTTCACAGCGATTAAAATCTATACCTACTCCTGGTATAAAAGGTGAGTTCATCGAAATTTATGTATGATAGGTAAATATTGTGAATAATTTTTATTTAAAATGGTAGCGTGGCTAAATTAAATTAACTAAAATGCATAGATATTTCTCAAAATAACATTTTATTTTCAGCTCATATAGCCAATATACATATATAGTACAAATACATCTATACCCAATACATTTTTTTTTTATTATTTAATCAAATAGTTAATTTTTGGTAAAATTTATATTTTTTGTTATTTTGACAAAATTTATTTAATTTTACCAATAGGATTGTTAAATTAACAATTTATTTGGCAATTTTCAACAATAAGTTTTGCTCAGTACCCACTATCCAGCGATAGAATGCGCATAGAATTCACCCTAGTGATGGCACATTTTTAGAGTTACCCTTGTGTTTAAAAAATCTTTCTCCCAAAAACTCAAAATGTGTGTTTAACTTTCCCTTTCCCTATCGCGTATGTTTGCTAATTACTCATCATTTCTTAATTAATAAGTGCAGCGCATATACATTAATTGCACATTTGCACCGTTTAACGCCTTACAATGTCATTCTTTGGATGCTAATTTCTTAATTGGTTATTTTAATTTGTTATCCATTAGTATTTATGCACACGGAGAAATTGTAAATAAAAAAATCAATCAATAAATTCGTTGAATGGATATAAATGGTTGTTTTAACAGTAACTGGTTAATTTATTATATCAACAATTGGCTATTCAAAAACAATCATAGATGTAGATACATAGATGTTGGTAACTATTTGTTAAAAAAACGAAATATTAGTTAATATAGCAGATAATTTTCCAAATACCAATAAAGGTACGTTCCGTACAAAAAAAAGGAACAAGGTCCAGAAATACTCATTTCAGTTAGTAAATTGTAGATTAGAGGTGATCGATGCACCTCGACCTGTATTTAGATATATTGTGCTCCTTTTCAGTTAGTAAGTAATAAGAAGTATAGAATATTAACTCCCACCCTCCCCTTCTCATCCGTACACCTATGTACTCACTATTTTTTTGAAACTATTCGATCACTGTGTACATATAGTATATATTATTTTTTAATTAAAAATTTGATATTTTCCCAGACGTGATGGTCACTTCTTTCCAATTCGTAAAAAAAAACAATTTAAGCAATAAAAACAACCAAACGATTACTACGATAACAATTATAAAATGCAAATATGTTTGATATTAATGAGTCAAAACAAATGAATGGAGGGAGAGACGTAAACAAATTCAAATTTAGTCAACTGTGGGCCTTCAAAAAATATATTAATGTAATGTCGAGTAAAACAAAATATTATTTATGTATTAATGATTTTAATATATTATTAATAAAAATAAAATATGTATATAGGAAATTTTACAAAAATTGTATACACGATTTCTTAAATTATGAAAATTTGATAATAAAAATTTTTTAAAAATTATAGACAATAAAAACTGCATCAATTATTTAGCAACATAATTAATTTTTTTAATTTTTAACAAATTCTTTGCATTCAATGCTACCCAAAGTTTGTATTGTCTATAGTTTTTATTTATTTATAAATATAACTATAAAATTTAATACAAAGTTATTTTGATTTTGTGCACAAATATTTTTATTTTAAGTTGGCAATATTAAATTTAAAAAAAAAAAAAAGAATTGCAAAAAAGCCAAATTATAAATCGTGCTTAAAAAAAGGTATTCATTTAAAATCAGCTATAATAAATAAAAGAACTGGAACATTTGTCTTTTTAAAAATAAAAAAAAAAATAAAATATTTTTTATTAGATTTTTTTTTTATTTTGAATTATTTAGCGGTAGACTAGAATCTATACTAAGCACGGCTTAAATAATAACAATTAAAAGTAATAGTTGTTTTGTTTTATATTATTAATAGTTAAACAATTTTTTATTTTTTAATCTTATTTTTATTTTTTATGCTTAATTTATATTTTTTATATTTATGTAAATTTAATTTCTGCATATAATTTGCTTGCTAACAATATAAAATAATTTTGTTGCGAATTGTGGCAATAAATATTTTAAATTTTATTTGATAATTTTTAAATAAATCACTTGGGCCAAAAATATTTTTATTTTTTGTTCAGTCTTTTCTACAATAAAAAGCAAAGGGAGCAACATTTTTCTTCTCTCTTTTAAAACAATGATTTAGGTAAGAGTTAAACGGGACTCTTCATAATATACGAAAAATATAATTTAAGTAAAGAGGAGTTTATTGCCACGCGATAACGCATCATAAATTCGGGGTAATGCTTTGTCATATTATTAAAAAAATTCTTGGAAATAATGAGAAAAGATCAAAAAGTTTGAACTTAATTGTTCTTTCCGTTTCATTTGTATATTTGCAATGGAATAATGAAATGTCATGACAAAGCTTTTTAATAAAATGAATGTGAATAAATGCACTTTAATGAAAATGCAACTGTTGATTGTTTAAATAATAAAAAAAAAAAATTACATTTTACGGTAGATATTTATCAGTTAATCACCATTTTAACGGAATTATACCTTTTTGTGCAATTAATTTAATTCAAAATGCACATACCGACACCATAACCGTTCGTTCCCCCTCTATTCTCACAGTTTAAATGGTGATTACTTTCATTTAATTAACGACTCATAACAATAATTACATTATTGGTTTGGTGCTATTAAAAATGCTATTTTCTTAATCATTTTATTTTTATTTTATTATTATTTTTAAAAATAAAAAAAATTATTCAGTAAATGTTATCATTAAAAGTGATTTTAAGATGACTTTATATGCAGATGAATCACCTATTTAGCACGTTTCGATTGCAGCAAGTGCACATTTGAATTACTATATAATTGCCCCACAGCGCACTAATGTCTCAGAAAAATGGGCAGACGTGTAGGTGCTGGAATATCGAATCCGTTGTGTCATTACTGTTAATATTATATATAAATAAAGAAACTCATTACACTTTTTATTAATATTTAAGAGATAATTTAAACTCGATAAAAAAAAATAAAAAATAAAAAATAAAAATTACTACAAAAAAAAAAGGCATTTTAATATATTTTATGTACATATTGCAGCGGATGTGTCATTTTAATACGTTCTTTTGTATACGTTCATGTGAGATGTCCTGAAAAAGAAGAAAACAAATAATTTTATTAATTTTATTGTTCGTATTTTTAATTTTTTTTTTTTTTTAAATTATATAAATTAGTATTATACACTGTACGAATGTACGTGTACAGTATGTAAATTGCATTGCTAATAAACTGGAATATGGCATCTCTACACCTTACACCTTATACTTACAATCTTATATATGAATGTAGTAAAGATTAGGTTTTAATATTTAAAATAAAATTCAATAATTATTTCCAGTAGGCAGGTTATAGGCAAGGCAGGTATTTAATTATTTTTCTACTACATATAAATATAATTCAATTTATTTTTATATCTCCCTTCAGAATAAATCTCTTTTTAATTGAATTAGTTAATCGAAAGATTTAATTTACTTAGTTATGTGTGTAGATTCATCATCACCTTCTCATAAATCTCTATTGTATATAGCGAATAAATTACAACACAATTTCAATTATTTTTTGTAATTATTCCCTCATTCCCTATGCGGTTCTTAAAAAATAAGCAACTTTTTGATATATTAAGTAATATTTTCAATATTCAGTCTTTAATAATTCATATTCATTCTTATTCGATGATGGGATTCTGTGTACTGTGTCCATATATGGAGTCAATATATACAGGAGCAATATGACTGAATTTGATCGGAAATTTGTAATCGAATCGAAAATGTCACGACAACATTTTTCCGTCGTATGATTGTAATGATCATAATATTTCCGATCCGATCCAATGTACGCAGCCATTTAGTACAGAGTAAATCAGTCAAAATATATGTGAAATGAAATGTCAAAACAATTTTTGTTTACAATTCAATACGGTCTTTATATCCGGTATGATGTTAATCAAGGGTATTATAACTTTGGTACGGTGTATGTAACGTCCCTTAATACTCATCGTAGAAAAATTTCAACATCATTGTCTTTGTCGTGAAATTCTAAGTCGAAATATGCATGACCGTATGTCCGTGATCAAGAAATAGGGGAGGCTGTGGTACAGTGTGCACCTAATTTTGATATAAATCATTCATTTACACGAAAAGTAGTCGAAATGTAGAAAAAATGAATATGACAACAATTATAGAGAATACAAAAATGAAGATTTCAGTCATAGACCAAAAAGTTGTACAACCTACCGTTATGGCGCTGCAATCAATTTTATTGAATTTCTAGGGTTTTTAATCATTTACTCGAAAAGTATTTAGATAACAAAAAAAATAAATATGACAAAAATTATAGAGAATAAAAAAATGAAGATTTCATTCATAGACTAAAAAGTTCCTAAAAATACCGTAATGGTGCTGCAATCAATTTTATGTCATTTCTAGGGTTTTTATTCATTTGTATTCAATTTACTCAATTATATTTATTGTACAGACAAAATAGACACAGACAAAGTTGTAAATAATAAACAAGTACAACACACACACCAACAAGTCAAAATGCTAATAAAGTTTTACGAAACATTGATAATTGAAGTATGTATTTGAAAATTTCACTAAAACTTTTCCAAAACTACTCTTTAAAAACATCTTTTGATAATTCACTTTAAAACATTTTCTTTTTTTTTTAAATTACGACCGTAAACAAAAACACCAAACAAAATTTACAAAATAGTTTATATTTTGCTGTCAAATCTACTACAAAAAACAAAAAATTACGAGGCGATAATGTTACGTACTAGCAAATAGCCGATGAGATCGTCTCGTCAACAACGATGACGAGAAGAGAAGATGAAGTTACGTACTTCTACTAATGAAAAAAATTGTCATCAAAATCCAAAATCAAAAAAAAAAAGATTTCCAAAAAATGCCAATATTAAATAGTTTTAAAACTTTGAAGAGTTTCAACAAAAAATCGAGTAAAAACCACTGAAATGTTAAAATACTAAGTTTTAAAATTGAATATTCAATTACCAACAAAAAAAAAAAGGCCAAAAATATTGTTTTACATCTATCAACGACCTATCTATTAAATTAAATTAAATTTCACTAATAACTATTTATAGTAAATACAACAAAAACCACTCCATATAACACTTTTTTGGTATTTCAATACAACAACAACAAAAAAAACTCCTTACATGTAATAATTGACAGCACACGTCCTCTTATAACATACAATTATCTAGAATGAGTCAATAATAATAATAATTGTGGACGATTGGCCGGCGGTCGGCAAATTGTAATATAATCTTCACACGACAAGAAGACAAGAAGAAAAAAAACAAAAAACAAAAAAAGGTAAAATAACCGCGTCTATTGTCATTTTATATTATTTTAATAACTTATTTTTTATGATTTTATACGCATTGTGTAAGTTACAGTAAACAGACAATTTAACCTCATTTCATTTCCATTATACCTGTAGGTAGGTATATCATCTTTTATTCATTTACTACATACGGCTATTTACCTGAATATTTCTTTGTTTTTGTTTATAGTGCCTTTGTGTCATGTTTGATGTACACCGCGACATATGATGAGCTAAAGGTCTTAGATTTTATGTTATATTAATTTTTTTTAATTTTTTTATCAACATGGTATCAGAACAATGAATTTTTATGGTCAAGTATTTTACCATAATTTTCTTTACTAAATGATTGCGGTAATGTACAATGAGCGGTAATGTACAATGAGCGCCAATCTATATTTATGTTGGAACTTTGAGCACAACCGACAATACAGAAATTATGCTTTTATGGATAATAAATAAATTGTAAAATTTATTAGGATTAGATAAAAAAATTTGTTTGTTGTTTAATCATAAGATAGAGAATGAATTAAAATTAGCACCATCTGTTGATGAACAAACGAAATAAAAATTAAAAAAAATATTAAAAATCAAATGAACCACTGCGATAAAAACGATCTCTTGATTTTTTTTTTCAATAAGTCTCGACATTTTTTTTTAGATCTTACAAAATTGGATACACTATGTGAGCAGAGCTCTGAGCAATAAACACAGAACAAGTCTCTAAAAATAAGAACACAAGTTATTGTGAAAATAAATAATCCGCCATTAGCAACTGGTATTTAAAGGACAGCTTTACGAAAGTCATATCTAAAGTAGAAGAGAAATATACGTCTAAGAACTCCGGTACGCAGTAGTATAATAAATATATGTTGGACAATCCATTAATTTCGTAGATTAGATAAGAGATTCATTTTCAAATCCTTCACCAATTTTAGATTTCAATCTCTCACTGCTATCAAAAATACCAAATTGAGTGGGAAGGGAAGGTAAGATGTGCTATTAGTATTTTTTAAATGAATCCGAGATAGTGATGAGCAAACGCAAGACCAGCAGTGTCTTGGTCTTGCACATTGGGTCTTGGTCTTGTTTTTGTAGAAGCTTGATTTTGCACATTGGGTCTTGACCTTAGTCTTGGTCGTGAATGGGGCCTTCGTCTTGGTATTGTTTTTGTAGAAGAGTCTTGGTCTTGGTCTTACACTATGTTTCTTGGCCGTAGTATTGGTGTTGCACAATGGGTCTTGGTCTTGTTTTTGTAGAAGTCTTGGTCTAGGTCTTCCAAATATACAAAACCAAGACTAAGACTTCAAGAACAAGACTGCGATTTTGCTCATCACTAATTTGAACTAAAAGAAGTAATAATAAGAAAGAATAAGAAAAATTAACACCACATCTGGGTGAACTCGACCCCGCCATCACCAGTCAGACAAATTATATTTTAAATTACACCGCGGAGGCCTTAAACATTTCTCGACTTGATATGTGAAATATTTTGATGCGATGTTATTTTCCAGAATTTGCCTGTATTATTCCTTCCAACATCAAGCCAAAAAATTATTAAGGCTTAGGTGACATTATATTTATTGATAACTTTCCCGAACACAAATATGACGAAATTGAGTTCGTATCCTAATTTTATTTAATTTGTTTCTATGGAAAACATTCTTTTGGACTATTTTGAGAATTTTCTTTCAAAAAATTTGTTTAATTATTTACCCCGAAAATATTTTAAGTTTAAAACTAGTACTGTTATGTAAAAGTGAAATATTAAATATAAAAATGTTAAAATTAAAATGTTATGCTTACATTTTGTATCATATATATATATAGACAACCGCTATACACAGTCCGCCTGCCTAATTGCCCCTCACCTTCTCAGTGCACCAGTTTATCGCCAAACACATTGACTACATCTACAATAAGAAAGAGAAAAGAAAGTTACCACAAAATCCAATATTATTTATATTATTATTTTTTTTTTTTTTAATATTGTTAAAAATAATGTTGTAAACACTGCCAAAAACTGAACGGTTATTATTGTGTTACCAACAGAAAAAAAAACAAAACAAAACAAAAATGTTACAAAGTATTACAAAGTGTACACAAAGTAATTTGTTTAGCCAACAATTCACCAACAACAAAATTTATTCTGAAAATATCATTATTGCCAACACACACACACTCTCTCTCTCTCTCTGTACTTTTAGAGTTAGCTTTGGGATATGTTTGTATGGATAACCATTATTTATCCAGTAATTATCTGTATGCTCTTCAAATTGCTCACACATTTAAGCGTGGGAATACCACTTCAAACATGTATTTTTCTTTGAAGCGACATTAAACAAAACCGTTTTTAAACAAATTTACTTTTCTTTCTTTTTTCACTTGATCTTTTATTTTATTTTATTTTATTTATTTTCTTTTTTTTGTAGTCCTCTTCTCTTATTTTTATTTTTATTTTTTTTTCTTATGCTAGTATAACAAACAATGTAGGTAACCTACACACTTCATCAAGTGTGACGTGTCTTTTATTGTAACATTACCACAGCATATCGAAGCGGAACATTTATATTTATAAAATGGGGATCGCGCACTTGATGAATGCTCCGAAAAATTATGTATATCATCAGGTTGAGTGCACTTAAGGGTAAAAAAAAAATGTTAACGCATTTATAAAATAAACAGTGTAATTAGAGAAAGGCACCATCAAATGAAATATTGTTGCTTCCACCAATTTATTATATATAATTTTTGATTTGTTAAAAAATTCAGATTTGTTAAATCACTGACGAAAAAAAAGGTTAGATGTGGCATGAACAAGGGATGTTCTAGTTGTTCACCAATCTTCCTGCTAATTACGGCAAAATTTGCTTTAATAATTTTTTTAAAAATAAATAGAAATAATCTACCTATAGTTCCTAAAAATTGACAATACTACTAACTACACTATAAAAGTTTAGGTCATTTCTACATCTGCATATTTTAGCCATTTTACACAGTGAGTGTTTAGATTCGATCCATGTCTGAGAGTGAAAATATTAGTATGGGGAAGTATGGGAATTTATAGAATTTGACCTTAAATGATGTAAAAAGCCCTCTTAAAAAAAACCAGTTCAAGAAAACTCCACAAAATCCTCGAATAAATCGAAGTTGGCTGACAGAACCATATAGTAATAAAAATTTGTGGTTCTGTTTTAAAATAGAACAAAAAAGGAAAAAAAAAGAGTACAAAATGATTGTTCTGCTTTATAACAGATGCGATGTTCGACATTTTTTAGTCATTTTCACACATGTTTTTCCTAAGAAAGGAGGCTGGACATGCCAATAATACCTATGTACTTAATTAAATAAAGTCAAAATCAGAAGTGGCTGTTTAATCCACCGAAGATCAACTAAGTGTTAAACGGTGACTTACCATGAAATAGAAAATTGGATATTTAATATTTCTAAAAAAGATTTAAAGGGGACGAAAAATAAGAAGTTGAAAATGGATATTCAAAAAACATATGGAAAGTATTAGGCATACAACTCAATACTCAATAGTTTTGAAAACTTGTACAATTTTTTTCCATTTTTTTGTACTCCTACAATATCCCTACATTACAGTTCTCCCATCTACCATCATTTTCCCAATACATTTCACTTATTAAGTAGAATAAAACATCTAATGTAGATCTATCTAGAATAGTTTGTCCATTATCAATATTCAAAGTTTAAAATTAATCTACGCACTTCTTAAATGCCTCAAAATATCCAAACCCTAATTTAAGTAGTAGTAGGAGGCCAAAAACATATTAAATATAAACAATCCTTTTGTAATTGTGGTCAAAGAAGTCAATAGAGAAGAAAGAAGCAATTAACAAATTTTCGACAAAAAAAAAACATTTGATAGGTTTGGAATCTTCCAATTTTATCTGATCTTATATTGAATGTAAGTGAAACAAAACTCCAAAAAAAATAGGAAAATAATCTAGAAAAAGAAACTTTTCTCCTCAATTACAATTTGAAATCCAACATGTGCAGACACTTTCCTGTCTACATAATAAGCACAGAAAGAGCTATAAAAGTCAACAACAAATTATCATCTTTTACATGTACATTGTACATATATCTTTCTCTCTCTCAATTTAATGCACAAATATAAATAAATAACTAATAAAACAAACAACTGAAAGTGTTGGTTTAAAAGATTTTCAACAAATAAAAATAAAGAAAAAAAAAAAAGGAAAACAAATAAACAAAGAAAAAAAAACACTAAACTAACTATTAACTATTAAAATCTTACCTGTGTTGGCGCAAATTGTCTTGTCGTTTAAAATATTTGCCACAAACTTCACACGAGAACGTGACCTCCGGACTCTTGTGGGTGCGTTCATGTATCATCAAATTGTAGGGTTTCGTAAATCGTCTTTGGCAATATTTGCAAATAAACTCACACTTTGGCCGCATTTTACGACGAAAGTCTGACCGACAATCATCGTTATCGATTCGCATTACCGCGAACATTATGAGGTTTTTTTATTTTAATTTTTAATCTTTTTTCCTTTTGTAATTCGCTAGACAAACACCACCAAAAATTGATTGCGTTTTTATTGTGGATTTTTTTTTCCGCGCTCCGCGTGTCTGTAACAAAAATAAAGAGTAGAGGTGGTTTTTAAGTACTATATTTAAGTGTTATTTATTGGAGAGAAAGAAGAAAAAAAAAACTTATTTTAAAATTAACACACCGCAGTGTATAGATGAACTTTTATTTACACTAAATTACACAGTCATGTAAATTTAATGAGTAGAGTCATAAAAATTATTGACATTTTAAGTTGTTTTTTTTTTTTTGGTTTTTGTTTTTCAATGATAAAGACTTTTTAGTCTTAAGACAATTATATGCGCGCCAGGCATTATAACATCAGACACTCTTCTTTTGCGTTTACGATTTTTTTTTTGTTTTGTTTCACGCAGTTCTGTAGATGGTAAAATATGACTAACTGTCATTGTCAAACATACATCAATTTAAGTACAAAATTATCTCAAAACAATATGAATTTTTGTTAGATTATAGATAGAGAAAAGATAAAAAACGTTGATTATGGTGTGTTGTGTCAATATTCGGCAATAAAGAAATTTATTAGATATTTAAACGGTTTTCAGTGTATAGGGTGGTCGTAAAGTATATATTTTTTAATTATCTCCAGTGTAATCTAATTTAATTATGAATGCTTACTGAGATTTTCCACGTGAGGGAAATCAAAAATTTAAAAAAAAAAGACATTAAAAAAATTAAAGTGATTAATATATTTGGAGGAAATCATCGTTTAAATTCGTCAATTTTAGGTGCTAACTATGGGGCAAATTTCATATAATTTTTTCGTAAAAATTTTCAAAAATAGACACTAAAATAGCCACTATAGTCAAAATATGGAGAAAAAAATAATGAAAATTTCAAAAATACACATATTAGTGAAAATATATAAAAAGAGAAAGAAATAGACTTTAATCATCTGTGCCATTTATGAACAAAAAAGGGAACAAAAAATGGGCAAGAAATTAAAAAATTCCAATACATTTTACGATTTTGTAAAATCTTCTAGACTTTGAAATAAGACTACAAATAATTGGAAGGATAAATAAGAAAGGTTTCGCGATGCGTCCTTTGATGCAAAGGAATACAAATACAAATAGTCATTTACCAAAAATGAACAGAAAATTGACAAAAAAAACTGTCAAAAATTTTACAAAAAACTGGCAAAGATGAAAAATCTTCAATAAATGTTTGTTTTTCCTGAAATATCTTTATTTGCGTATAGAAAATTGTTATTGGAAATTCCTAAATGGATTTATGTAAATCGCTCAGCAACATTTGCATTAATTTTATCTGCATCTACATAAGTTTCAATTCATCAAAAACTTATAATTAGGGCACTAAATCATCCGAAAATATTGTCACCCTACTCAAAATAGGTATGCTGAGTGGCATCTCTTTATCGCTTCATGATTTTAATAAAAATGTGACTTTTAAAATGCAAAAAAAAACAAAAATTTAGTTCAAGTGCGACGTGCCGATTGATATGAAATTTCCACAAACTTTATATTGGCCAGGAGATAATGGATATGGTAGGCCAATTGCACCCTATAGACATTTTCGCAATTATATTTACATAAATTATTGCTCGCTCCGCAAGAGATAAAAATTATTTATTTGTTTTACATGTTTTTGAAAGTGTAAATTATGAAGTGTCAATGTGATAAACTCATTTTTTTTATTTACATCATTATGCAGGTAAAAATAAAATAATTGACTAAATATATTAACAACAACAACAAAAATTGCCAACGTAAGAATATCTGCATTAATACCACTGTGATATTTATTTTTGCGTATGGACACTCCATTAATATAACTTTCTAAATGCTGACAAAAAAAAACTCAGTGCTTAATTACTTTGTAGTGTTAAATATTTTTTAGAAACAAAATGTAGGTACACACTAAATAACTAAATTGCATTAAAAACTTTTAAAATAAATACAAAAAACCATAAGTAAACATGTTTATAATTGAGAGCACACATTTTAACCTCCAAAAATGACATCATTCTAGATATTTTTTTGTTTTTTTTTTTTTTTTATTAATTGCATATGATTTGAATTTTTAACTATGCCAATATATAATATTTTTATTGGCCACCATTTTAAGAAATCATGTCAGACATACATATGATATTTAAATGAGAATTTTTTTTTTTTTTATTTTGTTTTTACAATGACACAGTCAGTAGAATTCTTGACCAAAAAATTAAAAAAAAAAAGAAACAATGTCCTCCCATGTTTAAAAAAAAAACAAAAAACCAACAAAAATGCTTAACACACGAGTGAATCGGACGTAATTAATAATTGATTATAATTTCGGTATTTTATTTATCGCTGCAGTAGAAACATTATAAGGCAACCCACTCACCTACAAACTCACGAACAAAAAAAACTAATTTGTATTTGTAATATTCACCGAATTTGTCAACCTGTTGTTTCAAAATATTCTTCATTAAAAAAAACCCCGATATAAAAAAAAAAATATTTTTAAATTAGTCAGTCGGTTTTTTTTTCGCATATCGATTGACATTAATATTAAAATTTTTGATATATTGACTGACGCTCATTCATAATTTTTTCGTTTTTTTTTTTCTTTTTTTTCTTTCTTCTTTTAGAGTGTTCAATTCCAAAAAATATTTTATGCATGCACAAAGAAGGTTAAGTAAACACGGTCCGGATCATTAAATATGATTTGTTGGACATCATTTTGACTAAAAACAATAATTTTATTAATTTGTATTCATGTTCGAATGGTTTTTGGGTATCCAATAACTTATATCATGTAAATCTCAGGTGATTTAGCTAAACGGTTAGATTAGATAGTTTATGTTTGATAATAGCTTATAATAACTGCAGAAGCCCAAATAATGAACTAAAGTAGCAATTAGTATGCGGTTTTTTCTTGTAAATAATATTAAAACTAATAAATATTTATACACATAATGAACCGCATAGGGTTATTGACTGATTAATTTTATCCGCATCGTTGTTTTTTCACTTAATTTTATTAATTTTTTTTTTTTTTTAATTACATGCGCAGTAAAAGGGTTTTGTGAACAACTCTTTTTCTGTTTTTGTGCATCTTTTTCGTAATTTGGCTCTTTATGACTAAATTCTTCAACAGAATATAGAATATAGAATTATTAACAAGAAATGTATTTGAAAATAATTATAAAAAAATATTATGGATTTTGAATTTTTTTTTTTAATTAGAAATTTTGGAATAAATGAAAAAAATTGATTTCATCAAAATATGACCACCATAATTGCATATTGTAATCCAACCAACAAAAAAAAAGAAGAATTTAATTTTCTTCTAGGCAATTAAATTGTCTGCCATTTAAATTTGTTTGTCAAAGGGATTTCAACCAATTTGAACTTTTACCAAATACACACATTTCTGCGCTAATGGCAATTTTTGGCTATTTGGTAATATGTGACGAATTAAATCAAAAACATACTTCATATTAAATCTTACAAAATTAGTTGCACTCTTTACATATATTACATAGTTCAGAGGTGATAGTGATGAAATCGTCTCGATCACCTTGATGAATGAAATCGTGGAATATTGTTGGACCTGGAATGGATGCAGTGAAATTTTGAGAGCTGAGCTGAGTTGTTCCCAAAAATTAGATGAAATAAAAAACGAAACAAAGCAATTATGTGCATGCAATGAAAACACGCACATAAATGGCCGTTTTTCTTTTCCCATTTCATCACCTATTTTAGTTATATATCGAAATGCAAAATTATTTTAATTAAAATAATTTCGAATGAATTACAACAACGAAAACTAATTATACTAAATTAGAACGCAAATTCTTGCGAAAATGTCAGAATCGAGACTTGCCTTTAAACAAAATTCCAATATTGATATGTTTTTGGCATGGCACTATATCGGCACCATCTCTATATGTATAGGTACATATTGGCATAGAACTCACTATGCTTTTGAGTGGAAGGAAATATTTGGAGCATATTTCTAGTTGATTAATCTGTTAGGCTTAGTCAGCCATATGTCAGGTATTTAGGAATATTCAATAAAAGTCAACATGGAAGTGTACCTAACTATGAATATCTACATATAAAAGACCAATAATAATTCAAGAAAGATCGAAAATTCTAATTAATAGGCCTGATTTCAGCTTTTAGAGGATCATATACATAATATAATATATTAACGATTTTCTCTTCACTTGACTCGGTTTGAGACTTCTACCCAAATGCTTTTCCATGAATACCGTAATACCGTACCAATGTTTATTCGTTTCTGGATCTGGTTCCTTTATTATTTCCCTACGAATTCCTTCGGAGAGCTTGTTTTGATATGAACGATTACTGTCGCTAAAATTGCTTTCTATTCCAATTGAAAAGTCGCTTAAATGCGTGAGTTCCATAATTCTGTTTTTTTGTTAGGTATTTTGATAAAAGAAAATTTGAGATAAAAGATAGGCCAAAATATTACAAATTTTTTTTTAATCTTTAATTTGATAATTGAGATTCAAACTTTATGTAATTTTAAGAATTTTTAAAATATTTCTGTAACTTTTTGTTTATGTTTACAAGAAAAAATCCTAAAATTGTTACACCAAAAAAAATATAGCCGAATCGTTTCAATACAAATTTAAAAAATTAATTTTGATTCAACAAAATATTAAAAACATTTTTTATTTTCTTTTATTAAATTGGTCCAATTTTTTAATATGATTTGATTTTATAAGAAATTTTTCCAATTTTTTTGGGCCCTACAAAATTGGAATTATTTTTTAAAACATTTGAGACAAACATTTTTTTTTTTTAAAATGCCGCAAAGTAGAAAATATAAGATTTTTGACCTAAAAACACACCACAAATATGGTAACTTAACAATTTGCTCTTTTTTCATAATGGTTTTTTAATTATATATCATGAACAAACCCCATATCAATGAATTAGACTACTGGTCTGTACAGAAACAATCCAATATGTATTCGTACCATTGTTCAGACGCATCTATCTATGTTTTCTATTTTTTTTTTATAATAAAATAAAGAATTTCTTAATTAATCTCAATGCCAGATCAATTCTTTATAAATACATTTCCGAAACCAATAATTACCCTCAATTTCCTTAAATCCCTTTTTTTTAAAAAAAAAAAAATTTTAAGCGTCCGGCAAACCTTTTCATAAACTATAAAATTCACTGGAATTTCTTTAAATAGCACTATGAAGAGAAGAAGAAAAAAAATATTGAAATAGTTTACCTACATGTGCCCACATCAACCAAAAACAAAGAAATTACCTTTAGAAACGTGGTAATCAATGTGTCAAGTTTTTGTATATTAATAATATATAGATAGGAACCACAGGTAAATATGGAATGATTTTTTGTTTTTATGAAAATGTTTCGAAAGATAGAAAATGTGTGGCATTTTTTTTTTTTTACATTTTCGACCCCTTTACTAATGGAGTGTGACGAAACATAAATTTTTTTTTTTGCTTTTCATTGTGTCATTTTTACATCATTGAAAACATGGTGTTTTTTATTTTTTTTAAATGAATTGCCGCCAACACAATGCTCCAGGATAATGGTTTTTCTTTTATGTAACCAAATACAATAATCAGAAAATTGTCCATATCCTTTTTTTTCATTTTATGAATAGGTAAAATATATACCGAAATTTTTCCAAAAATATTTTGTAATATTTAGTAACAAATATTTTTGTATGTGTGGTTTGGAGGAGTGGATTTTCTAATAACAATTTTTTTTTTAAATTTCGCCCTATTTTAATTTATATTTTAGTTTTCTACTACTTTAGGACAGTTTCAATAACCAAAAATAATTTAGATAGGCAATGTTTTTAAAAGAGGTCCATGTTAACCGCTACTAACTAGGAAGATATAATTTTTTTATTTTTAAAAACGGTATTGCAACTGCGTATTCACTTTTCGTGGACTTACCCTAATTGTGTGACTTTTTCTAAATTACATTTTTGAAAGGATTTTTTGAATTTTTGTATTTTACGCAAAATTATATTAAATAGCGAGAGAGAGAGAGAAAGGTAAATTTTGATTGAAAATCGCAAATCGCGATGACAATAATGCAATCAATTCGGTTTTGGCAATAAATGTAATGAAATTGTTTTTTTTTTTTTTAAAAAGTAGGTACCAAATTTTTAAAATTTAATTTTTCGTTTGTCATCTTTTTACCAAAATTTTTTAATTTTTTAAAAAACTCGAAGTGAAAATTTTAGAATTTTTAAATTTTGAAATAAGACTGAAATTTTGTAAATAAGACTGAAATTATCTATTTTTTTTTTCTAACCATCAAAATTACTTCTCAAAACGAAATTAAAAGATTTAAAAAGGATTTAACTACATAATTTAAAAAATAATTTTTTATTCATATCATTATCAAAATTGTACAGATATTTAAAATTTATGATCGAAATAAAATATAGAAAATAAAATTATTGAATATAAGGAATCTTTACACAATGCCAAATCCAAAAAAATCAAATTGACGACTACTTAACTTCGACAATGTTATAATTACTACTGTTTGCTACCCAATCAAAAATTGAACCAATCAAATTGCCTGAGCTACTGTTTACCTTCTTTCCTCTTCTTCATTGTGCTACCGTATATAATGAATAAGAACCAATAGCGTAACGCGGTAGCCATTTCATTGTGTGCGTCGTATATTTTACATATACTCCAAATACAACAAAAAGGGGGAACCCCACATGACGAGAATGAGAAACCAATTGCAGCACCCAATGAATTTATAAAATGGAGATTATTAGGAACAAGAACATAAAGTACAATAGAACTCTCGGTTGCTCATATATGATGAAGAATATGATTCCAAAGGAAAAAAAAAAAACTTCCATTCAACACAAATGTAGTAGTGAGTAATAGGGCGGCGCAAAAACCGGTAGCTATGCATTAGACGTAACGTAAATATATTAATATCGTAATGCATTAATACAGGACAGACATATATAGCTACTATTGGATGTTACGCAATGTGATCAAATATGATCGTTTTTGCTGCTTATGTCATTCCCATTGATCATTCACAACCGACTTAACACATGGCGCAGCCGACGATCAACTTTCATTTCTCGTAAAAATAGTGACATTATAGACAGTGTTGTGAGTCATTTTAAGATTATTCATTCATTAATATACATTTAATTTATAACTAAGTGATATATGTACGTAATTAAATCTCACCTTTTGGAATATTGCTGATCGTCTCAACAGCTCAGGTAACAAATTCCACCGCACACGTTCGTCTGTAGATATGTTTATCACACAAAAATTACAAAAAACCACACAAACGCTCTGTTTAATTCAATTGAAGATAGCAATTCATTAATAAATCACACAACTTATGATGATAATTATGGAAATCATTTAACGATCTTCCAGGCAAAAATTCAAAAAAAAAGTCTAAATCGACAAACTCCGTAACTTCCGTCATACACGCTTCCGTGCGTATCGATGTTTATAAGTGAATTGATCTTCCGTAACTAAAGTAAGTTTAAAGTCAAATGGAAAACTTGGAAGGTGGCTACCATAAACGGCTTGCTAGTACGCTGGACTTGAAATGAGTGCGAGTTGCTGGTAACAGAAGTCAAGACTTTCTGGCAAGTAGCCGAACTGGAAACTGCTGATTTCTACTGTACTTAGCCGCACCAGACGAACATATGGTTGGCATTGATGTGCAAAGGAGACATCGATAACTTACACTGGTAGCACTTTAGTGCCCCCCATCGCCCGAAGCCCCCTGATGTGTGCTTTAATGCAATATGTTATTTCCCCCACTTGAGCTACACAAGAAAACATTTTTTTTTTTTTTTAGTTTTTTGTTTAGTTCGTTACCAGGTAAGAGATGCATTCGTTAACGCCTTCCAATTCCACCAGCAATAATGTATGCGGTGGCTCCGCCTGTGAAACATGGGTTTTACTCTTTGGTATTTGTTTTTTTTTTCTTCTATTTATCGTGTAGTCGTCGTCGGTTTTTTTTTTATTCATAACTTTTTTCTTAGCCGCTACCAGGTTACGCAAAAATGTTGTTCAGTGATGCGGAGCCGTTTTTTTTTTTCATTTTATTTTTTTTTTTTTTTTTTTAAATCAAATTGCAGCATACACCTAATTTACATGGATAGGATACACGAGCACGAATGATGGTAACATTACATTCTTTTCCGCTTTTCATTGTATTTTGTATATGGGCACCTCTAATCATGGTAATAAAAATAACAAAGGAGAGGCATAAGAAAGAGGTATATTTTAACATTTTTATGATGTATTGCAATGCAGATAGATGTTTATTGTTTTATTGTCATAAAATATTTCTACAGATAAAATCTGAAAATTAAATTAAAAGTGTCTTTAACTAAACCTAATAAATTTTTTTTAATTTGTACTTACTGAAATAAGAAAATAATATATTTACACTTATTTTTAATAATATTTTCCCTCATTATATTATAGACAGGTTGAACTAAATTATTAAACTTGAGATTTTTAGGCAATAACACAATTTTTCCGCACCCAGGGCTTTGGTAAATCTAAGATTTTAAAAAATTACCCACTTTAACCTACATACATGATACAAATTTATTTAATCAAGCTTATTCAATAGATAGATAATTTCGGTATTTCTACTGTGATCCTATTTTGGGATTTACATGAGAAACAGGAATGGTAAAATTATTGCAATCATTGGTAAAGTCAACATATGTAGTCATAGATCAACAAAAATAAACTGAACAAAAGGATTAGATTAATTATGAATTTTTTTTAATAAAAATTACAATTAACTTATGACAATATGTCAACAAAAAAAAGGAAATGTGAATCTCAGATGTTACATTTTTTGTAATTATTTCAATACATTTTGACTAAAAAAAAATTTCCAAAAAAATTAATTTTAGATATTGTAGACTTTTTTCAATGTGTTTTTGGCAGATCTTAGTAGATAACATAGGTAATATCTCTGTTAAAACTTAACAGAATTTGATAGCTTGATTAATATGGCTTGATTTAAATAATTGTTAAGATTACTTAGTGATATTTTGCTTTAAATTTACAGTACGGTACAAAAAATTAGTTCAAACTATTTATTTTTTAAATTTTATCGGAAATAATCATAAATTTTTAAATTAATTTTCTCTTGAATTTTCCAAGACAACGTATACATTCTATTTTATATTCTGAAAGCTTACGAAATTCCTTTCAAAATACTTACATCTTTTTTTTAAATTTCATTTCAATGCACAGTAATTAAAATCATTCATTTTAGGAATACCGAAAAAATAATCAATGACAAATTTGGTTCTTTTTAATTTCAAAACTCCTATCAGAGCAAATAATTTATTTTTTTGATTAGAATAATATTACAGGTGGTGTGGAAATAAAAGTGAACGAATTCAAATTTAAATTTTGTCCGTTTAAATAATCATAGCAAGGTG
>JANSTT010011044.1:0-24313 GCA_026745375.1 Platyura marginata | reverse complement strand
CCTTACATACGTTTTGCCTATATAACCTGTTTTGGGCGCCCAATGACAACAGCGTGTGGCATGGCCTATTGAATGCAAAATAAATGAAGCACCTTTTTCTTTCAAGTTATGTATATATGTATTATACATACATATATGATAGGTTTCAATGGATTTTTTATCCGATTTATAGAGGGGTCACAAAATAGTATCGAATAGGCTTTAAATATATAACCACAATCTTTAGATATTTAATTTTATTGAGTGGGGGCGCGTTTGCCAATCAGATGTCAAGCCAACTTCTTCATTGGCAATACTAAATCTTTTCTTTTCCGGTATTCAAAATGGTGAGTATCTATTTTATATTTTTATGAAAATAATTAAAAAATGAAAAAAAAATACTTGAATATTATTATTTTTAAAGCTATTTTCGTCAAATATTGATTAAACCTTCAATTTTATTTTTAGGGTATTGATATATGCCATAAATATGACAGAAAAGTTCGTCGTACAGAACCAAAATCGCAAGATGTTTATTTGAGACTTCTGGTTAAGGTAAATATAATTATTTATTATGATCATTTATCAATTTTGCGTTTCATTCTGTGCTATTAGTGCACTTTGTTAAAATTGTGGTCTTTGTGATAAAAAATAATAAGTTGAGGTTAGGTTTCATACACGTTGCCAGCAGAGTATTCTTCCAAGAACACGCCTTAATACAGGCAACTAATTTTTTTTTTTCATTTTACCTTGAATATAAAGTATTTATTCATTAAATACAGATAAGGAATTGAGGTAGGATAGTAGCAACTTTCTATCACACATTTCTATTGTAAAGAAAGAACACGCTAATAATATCAAAAGTTTGGTATTAAAAATACACTTTCACTAAACATTTTAGTTCAATCATTGTCGAAACAACGTTCTTAGTCAAGCGGATATTTGACTGAAATATTTTGTAATAAAAACTCATCCAGACTTAAGAAATTAAATTATTTCATCCTTTCCATAACGATTATGGCGTTTTTATAGGCGAAGGCAATTCTTTCATGACTGGAATCCACGTTTTATAATTTGGAACAAGAAAGCTACTACAATTTAAGTTTCAGAAAGAATACTAATTGACCAGAAATCGGTACATAATTGGGAAATAATTTTTATTTTCCATAAGAAAAAATTTGGAACTAAAATAGTATTTATTGTTTCCCAAAAGGGAGAAACAAATTATACAGAACTTTTGAATCGTTTTAACTGAAAAAAATGTAAATTACTTAGTATTAAATATTTGCTTTTTTTTTTTTAGCTCTATCGTTTTTTGTACCGACGTACCTACAAGAAGTTTAACAAAATTGTTTTGAAACGATTGTTCATGAGCCGAACAAATTGTCCACCAATTTCGTTGCAACGAGTAACTCGATTCTTAAAACAACGTGGCTCAGAGGATACAATTGCCGTTGTTGTTGGAACAGTCACAGATGATTTAAGAACATTGAACGTTCCAAAGATAAAGATTTGTGCTTTACGTGTCACAGAAAAGGCTCGCGCAAACATTTTAGCTCATGGTGGTGAAATACTAACGTTCGATCAATTGGCTTTACGATCACCAACTGGCAAAGGAACATTATTGATTCAAGGTAAACGAACAGCTCGTGATGCTCACAAGCACTTTGGAAAAGCACCTGGTGTACCACATTCACACACCAGACCATACGTACGTTCAAAGGGACGTAAATTTGAACGTGCCCGTGGTCGCAGACGTAGCTGTGGTTATAAGAAGTAAATATTGTAAGAGAATCTTTGTTTTTTTTTGCTTTTAAATAAATAAAGATAGACAACACAACAGTGTTGGTAACTCATAGCTCATAGTTTTTAATTACGCTACTTTTAGATGACAGAAATATTGAGGAGCCATGTCTAATATTGACCTTCAGTCGATGAACTTCGATTGTAAATATTCAAAATTCCAGTGAATCGAAATAAATATTAATTTTTTATTTATGATTTGTAAAAGATAATTGAGCTTTGTCATTATCCCCATGTATTAATTCTTTTTTCTTTGTGGTAATCAATTATTGGCCATATAATTACTGTAGTTTGGATGTTTCATGTTGTGAATCATAAACTTTTTTATGTTAGTCCTTCGATCGTTGTCAATTTTGTTATAATAATTTCATATTTTGTTGTTAAGATAAGTGAATATGACATTTTATTTGATTCGGTATTTAGAGAATTGTATTTTAATCAATTTAGTCGATGATGGTAGTTGAACAATTTAAACTTGTATAGAAGGTGGTAAATATTCTGTTATATGTATAACTTAAATTGTTAAAGTGTTCGATTGATCTTCTAATAATTTGTTTTAAACAGCCCTACGAAATTACTACAAATTTAGATTGATTTTGTAAGATAAGACAATTTAGAAATATATTCTTTGACTTTTGAAATACTTTCAGATTTAAAAAAAAAATCTATTAGTGTAGCTAATGGTTAAAAATTGTACCTAATAAAAAGTGGACTCATACCTCAACCAATTTTATCACATCCATTTACAGTTTCAAGAATCTTTAATTTATTTATAAGGTAGTACCTTAATACACACAGTTAATAAATAAGAATCCAAATAATTGATTTAGTAATAATAGTAAAAATAAAAAATGGATGAATCGAAATCAATAAGAAATTATAAACGACCGCCAATAAATCCGCTCGTAGTTCATCAATATTATGAACCAAGAGAGAAAAGCAAATTATTATGTTTTTGGGATTCTATAGTAGCTACAGTGATATCCTTTTGTCAACGTACTACACTGCATGGACTTAAAAATATGATTGACGATATTAACAATTTGGGGACAGCTACCAACAGGTAGGAAATTTTTTTGAAGGTGTATCTTATGTTCTAGATTTCATTTATTTTTTTATATTTGGACTGTTTTTAAGAAAGGAACAAAAAGAAATAAATGCTAATTTAATTTTATTAATCGCGGATATTTACTTATATAGACTGCTCTATAATTATTGATATTATGGAGCTACAATTTAATATAAAATCGAAACCACCATCAAATTTGTTTTGTCCGGGTAGAAATCGAATTCGCGACCTTCCCCTCCACTTATACAATGAACCACTAAATTGTTACTTTATTAGTGGATTTAGACAAATACATTTTAATTAAATTAAAATATTAACTTTGTTCATACAATTTTTATAGACAACAAAAGATTTCAGTTATGATAAGCTTAAGCATATGGTCAATTGCTAGCGCTGTTTGTACTATATTTGCTCTAGTTCTTGTCCATTTAGTGTGGAGCCGATATCAAACAAATCCAACAATAACAACAATCGAAACCACAAATTATCCGATCTGGAATGTCCCATTTCCAGCTGTAACAGTTTGTAATATAAACAAAGTTTTTGGACCAGCCACAGCGAATATAACAAAAAAATTGTAAGTTTTGATATGGACATTGTCTTTAAAAAATAATTTATATAAAAAAATGTACAATTTTTTATAGAATGGATCGAGGGTTAGAAGAAGACAAAGTGAAAAAATTTTTATCCAATTTGGATAAATTAATTAATCCCGATTATATTGACTCCCATTATTATCGTGCCTTTGAAATTTTAGAAGCCCTAAATTACACATCAGAAAAATTAATGTTTGAACTAATGGAACCCTGTGAGTTTATGGTACAGAATTGTTCATGGCTCGGACAAGCTACACCATGTAACACTCTATTTCGTGTTACTAAAAGTTCTGAGGGATTTTGTTGTTCATTCAATTACAAAGCATTAAAACATTCATTGGAACTGTAAGAATCAATTTTTGTTGTTAATTTTATGAGTAAAAACATAGTTTTAAATGTTGTAAAGTCAACAAGATCATCATCACATTACAGACCAATTGGATGATCCAATTTATCGAGTTTCTGGTGCCGGAGTTAATGCAGGACTAGGTGCATTAATTAGAATTGGACCAAATTACTATGTTGCATATAGTCGATCATTTTATGGAGCTGCTATTTTAATTCATGGACCCGATGATTATCCACAATCATCGGTAACAAAAACATTTGGACAACCTGGCTGTGATCTTACGATTGCTGTTACTCCATCGATTGTGGTTGGCGAACCAAGTATTCGGAATTTACCACAAACAAAACGAAATTGTTATTTTGATGATGAGGTTCGAATTTAAAATTGTATTTTAAGTTTATTACAATGAAAGAATTTCCTTAATTTTTTAGAGAATATTACGAACCACAGATAAATACAGCTATCAATCATGTATAATGGAATGTGCAGTAGATGCGATACTTCAAAAGTGCGATTGTCTACCTTTTTACTTTCCAGAAATAAGTAAAGAAGTTATTTAATTATTTAAAATCAATGCGGTGATGTGAAATTATCTCCATCTTTTTGAAATTTTATTTGTTGATAATTCATGGTTCCTTTATTACGTTCTTGATTTTTTCTATTTTTTTTTTTTTATATTCTTTGTAATTGCTTCCAAGGCATATTTAAATTTCAAAATCGGTTATGGTTTGGCTTCACAATAATCTTCAGAAATTTTGAAACTGAAATAGTGCAAATTTTGACTGGCTGTTACTATATTATAGGTGGAAATGGATTTTTTTTTGTAAAACCATGAATTGATGAAATTAAATAGATTAATAGTAGATAAATAAAATTTAAGCAAATCATAAATTTTATCTTTTAGATTTACCATCTTTTTCTAACAAAATCCGACAGTGCACCTTAAGAGATGTAAATTGTTTACGAGAAAATCAGCGTAAGTCAAACACTTTGTTGAAGTACAATTTTATTATTAAGATCTATCTATATTACTTATATATTCATAGACATTTTCAACAGTCTTCAGCCAACGCGAACTATAACCGACATAGATGGTAGTAAAGAATCTGGAATGGACTGTCATTTGTGTTTACCAAGTTGTTCCGAAGAGGTACATCTTAAACAATTCCTAAATTTAAATTTAAGACATCTGAAATATTTTATAGAGTTATTCCATTCAAACAAATTTAGCCAGACGATATCCAGAAGACAATCTTCGTTCTCAGCATTTGTAAGATTTTTTTTTTTTTTTTTCTAAGAAGTATATTTTTTTTTTTATAGTGGATCGATTAATCTTTCTAATTATTTAACAATTAAAATACACTTCAAAGATACGTCTTGTATCAAATATCGACGAGATATGCTTCAGACATGGGATGGACTACTTGGTATGATTAGTAAAGTTGCCAAGATTTAATTTGACTATGTGTCAGGTTGAGTAGGTTTGAAATTCTCAATGTTTTTGAATTAAAATAGATATGTAGTCTTTAAATAGTACCGTGTAATCGATTCCGGTCATTGGGTAAATAACTTCCCTCCAAAGAGAAAATCATTTTTTTTTAACAGACTGATCAGTATGCAAATTGCAAAATGTATTGTGTATTTTTTTTTTTTTGATAATGTTTACAGTAAAATGTAAATCGATAGTGAAGTGGGGATAAAACCAAATGCTTGGAGTGAATAGGCTAATAGTCAATATAAACCTTGCTGAACACGACTTTTATTAGTTTTTGAATCACATTATAATAATTTTTTCTTATTGCAAGCTACCTTTGGTGGAATTTTTGGATTATGTCTAGGCGGATCTGTTATTAGCGTGGTTGAGATGGTATATTTTTTTACATTTCAATTATATCAACATTTTACAGCTGCAAGGCAGCAGAACAAAGTACAACCATTGAATGTTAAACCACTGGAACAGTCCAAGCTTCGTTTAAAAATTCGCCAGAATAATTCTGTACGTCAACAAAAGATAAGAAAATCGAATAATTTGAAAATTAATCAAAATATTGGAAGAAATGAAAATCAGTTGGTTAAACGATCTTTTTATATTGACAATACAAAGGAACAATACAACAAATATTGATTTTGAACTACTTATAAACACACCTTTTTGTGGAGTCACATCTTTACTAGTTACACTTGCTTAGCAATTATGCATTATGTATTCGAAATAATTATAAAATATCGAATCTGAAATAAAATGTGCATCATTATTAGGTATATTTATTTATCATTTCGTTCATTTTGTTTTCAATTCAATATTGTCAAATTATTTATGTTTAATTAATTAAGGTTTCAATCGAATTAAATATTAATTTTTTATTTATGATTTCTAAAAGATAATTAAGCTTAGTCATTATCACCATATACTAATTCTTTTTTCATTGGGGTAACAATCAATTAATAGTCGTATAATTACTGTAGTGTGAAGAATCATAAATTTTATGTTAGTCGTTCGTTCGTTGTCATCATAACATGAATTTAATTTAGTTGTTTTTTGATTCGGTATTTTGTTAAACATTACAAACTGATTTCTGTGTAATAATTAAAATTATATTTAAATAAATTCACCCATGAGTAGACAAATCAAATTTTTATAATTTTGGATGAAATTTTTTACAAATAATTAACAATCAAACTAATTGCATTATTTCATATTTGTTTCCTCTAAAAAGAGATTCAGCCTTGAATATTAACATTTTTATACCCGTATGGTCAGGATTAATCAAGAAGAAAAAAATAATTTTTAACACGTAAAATTCTAAGTCAAAATATGCATGTCCGTCCGTCTGTCTGTCCGTGATCAAGATTCCGGCTATACGACTGAAGCTAGAAAGCCGAAATTTTTACAGTTTATTATGTAGTCCTAGAGTCAGATCTCTATTGTTTTTGGATCAAATCGGACAAGGTATAGGGGAGGCTGTGGCACAGTGTACACGTAATCTGAATACAAACCATTCATTTACTCGATAGATAGTTCCAATGTAGAAAAAATAAATATGACAACAATTGTAGAGAATACAAAAATTATGATTTCATTCATAGACCAAAAGGTTTCACCGTTATGGCGATGCAATTAACTTTATGTAATTTTTAGGGATTTAATCATTTACTAAAAAAAATATTTGGATTACGGAAAAAATGAATATGGTGAAAATGATATAGAATAAAAAAATGAAGGTTTAATTCATAGACCAAAAAGTTTTATGACCTCTGTCGTAATGGCGTTCTAGGGTTTTTAATTATTTGTAATCAATTTACTCAATATACATATGTGTGCTGTACAATTATTCCTTATTTACTGGTTTTAATTAATTTCAGAATAATATTTCACTATTATTTATTTGCTTTCTAAAATGAATGAATCGAAATCAATAATAATTTATAAACGACCGCCAATAAATCCGCTCGTAGTTCATCAATATTATGAACCAAGAGAGAAAGGCAAATTATTATGTTTTTGGGATTCTATAGTAGCTACAGTGATATCCTTTTGTCAACTTACTACACTGCATGGACTTAAAAATATGATGGGCGATATTAACGATTATAGAACAGCTACCAGCAGGTAAGAGATTTTTTTTAAGATCCTTCAATTGTAGTACCATAATATCTACTAGACCGAAAAATGTTCTAGATTTCTTATATTTTGTCATTCTTTTTTCTGCCATCTAAATATTACATATGTTTTTATTAGGCCACCATCGGAGGTGAATCGAATCCCCAGTCTTCCCCTTCAAATGCAAACACTTATACTTACGCACTGAACCACTGTTGTTACTTTGTGTTAACTTTTTTTATACATTTTTATAGACGACAAAAGATTTCAGTTATCATAAGCTTAAGCATTTGGACAATAGCTTGCGCTGTTTGTACTATATTTGCTCTAGTTCTTATCCATTTAGTGTGGATTCGATATCAAACAAATCCAACAATAACAACAATCGAAACTATCAATTATCCGATCTGGAATGTTGAATTTCCAGCTGTAACCGTTTGTAATATAAACAAAGTTTTTGGACCAGCCACAGCGAATATAACAAAAAAATTGTAAGTTTTGATATGGACATTGTCTTTAAAAAATAATTTATATAAAAAATATCCACATTTTTTTTAGAATGGATCGAGGATTAGAAGAAGAAAAAGTCAAGAAATTTTTATCGAATTTGGATAAATTAATTAATCCCGATTATATTGACTCCCACTATTATCGTGCTCTTGAAATTTTAGAAACCTTAAATTACACATCAGAAAAATTAATGTACGAACTTATGGAGCCCTGTGAATTTATGGTACAGAATTGTTCATGGCTCGGACAACCTGCACCATGTGAGACTCTATTTCGTGTTACCAAAAGCTCAGAAGGATTTTGTTGTTCATTCAATTATCAAGCATTAAAAAATTCACTTGAACTGTAAGCACAAACTTGTCATTTTTATGATCCAAAAATTAATTTTAAATATCGTAAGTCGAGCAGATTATGATGAAGTTGTGGACCAATTGGATAATCCAATTTATAGAGTTTCTGGTGCTGGAGTTAATGCTGGGCTAGCTGCATTAATTAAAATCGGACCAAAATACTATGTCGCATATAGTCGATCATTTTATGGAGCTGCTATTTTAATTCATGGACCCGATGATTATCCACAAGCTTCGGTAACAAAAATAATTGGACAACCAGGCTGTGATCTTACAATTGCTGTTATACCATCGATTGTGGTTGGCGAACCAAGTATTCGAAATATACCACAAAAAAAACGAAATTGTTATTTTGATGATGAGGTTCGAATTTAAAATTGTATTTTAAGTTTATTACAATGAAAGAATTTCCTTAATTTTTTAGAGAATATTACGAACCACAGATAAATACAGCTATCAATCATGTATTATGGAATGTGTTGTAGATGCAATACTGAAGAAGTGCGATTGTCTACCGTTTTACTTTCCAGAAATAAGTAAAGAAATGCAAAAAGTTATCACCCAAGCCTTCCCCTATTTTATATTCCCGATATTTTGTATTTATTTTTTAAATAGAAGTACCTTATTATAATAATTAATTCATTTGTAAAATTAATTAATTAAATTAATGATTCAAAAAATTATCTTTTAGATATACAATCAGTTTCTAACAAAATCCGACAGTGCACCTTAAGAGATGTAAATTGTTTACGTGAAAATCAGCGTAAGTGAAACTGTTTGCTGTTGAACAATTTTATTACTAAGATCTATCTATATTTCTTATATAGACATTTTTAACAGTCTTCAACCAAGACAAACTATAATCGGCATGAATGGTAGTAAAGAAACTGGAATGAACTGTCCTTCATGTTTACCAAGTTGTGCCGAAGAGGTGAATTTTACTCAAAACCCTAATATGAATATGATGTTTAAATGTATATAAAATATTTTTTAGAGTTATTATTCCATCCAAACAAATTTAGCCCGACGATATCCAGGAGATAATCTTCGTTCTCAGCATTTGTAAGAATTGTATTGATTATTTTTTTTCTTTCTAAAGACATTCTTTTATAGTGGATCGATTAATCTTTCCAACTATTTAACAATTAAAGTACATTTCAAAGATACTTCTTGTATCAAATATCGAATAGATCTTCTCCAGACATGGGACGGACTACTTGGTATGATTAGTAAAGTTCTCAAGATTTAATTTGACTATAATGTTGAATAAAAATACAAATAAATAGTGTTAAACGATAATAATTGTATTAATCGTTATTTTTACTGATGTATGAAATTTGTATTGTGATTTTTTTTTAAATATTTGTAAAAAAATTGTGTTCGAAGCCACATTAGTTAAAATCGACAGGAAAATTATGATAAAAACCAAATGAATTCACTTAGGGTTCTTTAGATTGGCGACTAGTCAATATAAACCTTGCTGAACACGACTTTTATTAGTTTTTGAATCACATTATAATAATTTTTTCTTATTGCAAGCTACCTTTGGTGGAATTTTTGGATTATGTCTAGGCGGATCTGTTATTAGCGTGGTTGAGATGGTATATTTTTTTACATTTCAATTATATCAACATTTTACAGCTGCAAGGCAGCAGAACAAAGTACAACCATTGAATGTTAAACCACTGGAACAGTCCAAGCATCGTTTAAAAATTCGCCAGAATAATTCTGTACGTCAACAAAAGATAAGAAAATCGAATAATTTGAAAATAAATAAAAATATTGGAAGAAATGAAAATCAGTTGGATAAACGATCTTTTTATATTGACTATACAAAGGAGCAGTAAAACAAATATTGATTTTGAACTACTTATAAACACACCTTTTTGTGGAGTCACATCTTTACTAGTTGCATTTGATTAGCAAATATATTTAATTGTATTTAAAATAATTATAAAATATCGAATCTGAATTAATATTTTGTGCATCATTATTAGGTATATAGCTGACATTATACTTTAATTTAATTTGGTAATTAAATATTTTATTATTGTCTCAAATATTATTTTATAAAATTAGTTATAAATATAATTAAAGAAAGGATCAACGTATATTTAGTATTCCCTTAATCACTTTCAACAATAAACTATTAAATGATCCATTTAGAATAGATTTCATAAAATATTACTACTTTTTATTACTGGCAATAAAATGACAATGACTTTGAATAAAATAATAAGCCCAAATCATACTTAATTAGAACGTGTGAGAAATGAATAATAAACTTTATCGATTAAACTACACATCTACAACTGTATCTATACTTAATTAATTTTTCCTATTAAAATCAAGTCCATACCCGTTAATTATTTGGACTTAATAGATGTTGAAATTCAAACAATACAACATTGGGGTTAATTAGAAGAATTTTTATTTTCTTTAAGAGGTTGATGAAAAAAAGTCCTATAAAATGACGGCAGATCAAAAAATTAATTACTATCAAATTTCAAAGTCAATCTCAAAAATTCGACACAATAATAATCAACATTCAAATGTATTGCGTAAAGTGAAAAATATTAAGAAAAATATTTTTATTCAAAGTTTAACAAAAACAACAATACTGTTTGGACGAAATACTACATTACATGGAATTAATCATATAATTGAAGATATAGAAGGATTGAGAAGTTCCAAAACTTTAAGGTATTACATAATAGGTACATATACATAGAAATACATTTTATTTTCAAACATTTCTTTTTTAGAAAACAGAAAATTATGAGATTAATAAGTCTGGCCATTTGGACCATTTCGTGTTTACTTGGAGCTATTTTTGCAATTATTTTAATGATATTGGTGTGGATTAAATTTCAGACAACACCCACAATTACCACAGTTGAGACAAATAATTTTCCGATATCAAATGTTCAATTTCCTGCCGTTACAATGTGCAACCTCAATAAAGTATATGCGCCTGCAACGAAAAATGTCACGGAAAAACTGTAATTATGCAAATATTTTGTCATTATGTTTGTTTATTCAGTAATATAGAACAAATATTACTAATACTTCTAGATTTAGTATACATTCTAAAAAAAAATTACAATTTTACTCAATAATTATACTTTATTTAACTTTCGGATTTTCACCAGGCGCGTTTCCAGAGATGTTGGGAGTTGATGCCATTTTTGAAAATCTGCAAGTTGGTTCATTTGAAAGCTTTTTAAGTCGTAAAATTATGAAAAATGCTATAGAACATCGAGCAAAATGTCAGCAAACTGAACTATTTTCTGGCAGTCTAAATATAGGAACCATTAGATATGGGCAATAAAGTTTCCGAACTCATCTGATAAAAAATATTTTTATTTGAATTTTTATTTACGAAGACACAACACCTATGACAATTAACAGCGTTCTGCCAAGTTAGTGGTGATATTTTTCATAACGTCTTTATTAATCTCAATCCTCTTTCCTTTGAGTATGCATATATTCCAAAAGGGATGTGAGAGGAAATCTGCTAGTGTGAGTCACATAACAAAGTTCTTTTCTAATTACCTTAGCAGATGTGTTATGCGTTGACAGATTGCACTTCAGGAGTAATTTCTTTATCAATCATGGGCACCACGAGATGAAACTTTATTGTCGAACCTTGAACTTATTGTAATTGTGGAAAGATATAACTTAACTATGTATGAAACTTTAAATTCAAGTGATTTTTGCACATTCCACTCTATTCAGGTTGGTGTCCATTGTGGCCAAGTTTGAATAATCCTATACAAAGCTTCTCCAGGGCTTTTGTCCGGTCTTAATTGGCTCTGACCGTATAAACTATAGTTGGCAATTATTTTATTCTGCTTAACGCCATCTTCGATCAGTAATTTGGCTGCTCTCAGCTGTTTCTCTGGTGGAGCCACTCTAATAAAATTTCCAATAAATGCTATGCATATACTTTTATTATTAAAATCCTTTGTATGTACGCCTAATTTATTCCATCCACGTCCTTCATACGCAGCACCATCACCACCAACCAAAAAATTATATCCAATGTCAAACCAACCATTCAATTCTATGTGTTGTCTTTGCATTTCTCGTACACGATTTACACACCATTCCTGTGAAGAACATGTCGCGGTATCCGTGTGTGCGATAATAAATCTCTGGGATGGCAGTTCCATGTCGTCTAGATTTTCTAGTGGACGAATGCTCCATTCTGAACGTGGAATTAATACTAAAGGTGATTCATCGATTTCTGTTGTTACTGAATCGGTATTTGTAGACATTTCTGTGGAATTAACATTTTCAATGGAATTCGATGTTGTTTCTATCATTGAATCATCGACATTTCCTAGTATCTTGTTTCTGTTATAATTCATAGTTGTGATAATAATAGCAGTTCCAATCAAAACTATAGCAACAATAATTGTCAATATAGTTATAGGACGATTAATTATTTTTTTCAATCTATTCTCCAGATGTATTTCAGTGTAGTCATTTACGTTATTATTTATATGTGCATCACTACTATGAAAAACTGGATTATCAATTTCATCTTTCTTCGGTTTCCATTTATCATTATCTAACAAAAACTGTTGAATTGTTACCGGTCCATTATAGAAATTTCTATTACCAAAAGTTATATCACTTGAACTCTGTACAGCGATACTCCCAAATGTTGGTTTGTTCTCACTGTGTTGCAAATCATTTAAAATAAAAATTTCACTGGGATTTATATTATTATTACTGGAACAGTCACTGACTCTATTATCCAATTCCAATACTACTGATGTAGATGTTGATGTAGATGAAACGTCTTCTATGTCCGAATCACTATCGACCACATTCGAATCGGTTTCTTCCATTGATGTAATCAAAATACTATTGGTTGAGATTGGTGAAACATATCTATTATTGATTGAAATATTTCTATTTTCTGATGCACTATTAGAAACATTTCCGACATTCATTTTTATATACGAATTAGTAACAACACCAATGGTGTATTTATCAGTAATTGATAAATCCATTTTTACATTTATGATGTAATTTGCTATCACTATATTTGAATTAATTATACTTAATTAGAAATGTATTTTACCGTCATTTCTTATCAATTACCACTTTATTTTTAAGCAATTATTATTAAATTCATTACAAGTATAGTCTACCAAGAAATTATGAATAAAATCTCTTTTTTGTTATTGTAATAAACAAATAAGTTTCAAATTAAAACAACACACATTTTGATTTAGTGGTCTTCCTCTCTTCAGTTATAATAAAACGACGTCAAATTATTTTTTGAATTCAGATACACTTTGATACTGCATAATTAAATTTACCAAAATAATAATAACAAAATAAAGTAAACGTTCGTAGGTGCGTAGTGACAGTCTCTCTAGAGATAATGTTATCGCATTTCGCAATAATTTATATGCGCATACCTAGAGATTTGCCTGTTTTTATTGGTAAATAGTATACACACCTACTTATACCAATTATTAAAATTTGTATTTATATTATTCTTAACCCCTTTGTGAATTAGACTGATAATTTTTGTGAAAAGCTACTAAACTAAGGAGGTTAATATCGATGAACTCTTTTTACCCATCCTATGATGACCAGACGGTCTGATAAATAAATTTACTAATGAAAAGTTTGTCTCAAAATAAACTCCACATAATAATTGAATATAAATATATAATAATAGAATAATTTTGCGTTCCCTAGCGAGAAATGTTCTTAGAAAACTAGAGAATGGGCGCTGTTGTTCTTTTAAAAATACAACACCATGTTAAAAATAAATACTTGTTCCTCTGTATATTTTAGACTAACAAAAGGAGTTTCTCAAGAAAACGTCACGAACTTTTTATCCATACTTTCAAGACTTATATCACCCGAATACATAACAGATTCAACCTATTTTGATATCAATTCAATTGTTTTAAATGATTTGGATTATACAGTTGAATCGTTAATGATCGAATTAATGCAACCATGCCATCTTATGATAACATCTTGTTTTTGGCTTGGCAAATCGGTACCATGCGAAACTTTATTCCGAGTAGCTAAAAGTTCTGAAGGATTTTGTTGTGCATTTAACTCTCGGGCTTTGCGGGATTCATTAGAAATGTAAGTAGAATTATAATTTTGTTTTGTTTCAGTTATGTACATATATATTGTAGCAAGAAAATATTTCGGTTGTTTTTATTTTTAAATGCAGTGATTCATCCAGTGATGAAGTAACCAGTCAACTGAATAGTCCTGTCTATCGAGTATCTGGATATGGAGAAAGTGTCGGACTACAAGCATTGTTGCATACAGAAAATGCGTACTATGTATCATATAGCAATTCTTATTTTGGTATAAAAATCTTAGTCAATGAACCAGAAGATTTTCCAGAAACATCAGTATCTACAGTACTCGTGCAACCATCGTTTGACGTATCGATTGCAGTTATTCCATCGGTAATTGTAAGCCAACCGGAAATTCGGAATTTAGCACTACAACAACGGAATTGCTTGTTTGATGATGAGGTAAGTTCTACTATTAATTCATTTTTGGTTTTTTTTTTATTTCAATTAATTAGCAACAATTAAGAACTACTGACCAATATGGATATCAATCTTGTGTCACGGAATGTGTAATCGATGAAGTTCGACGCACATGCGATTGTGTACCATTTTATTATCCACAAATAAGTTCGTTTCAAATTAGATATACACATACACAATTTTTGTTCTTTAACTAGAGTAATTTTATTTTGTAGATTTACCAGGTGAAACTGGAGAAATACGACAGTGCTCCTTAAAGGATGTAAACTGTTTGCGATCAAATATTCGTAAGTTTTTTTAGCTACATAAATTAAGTATTTGTAAAGTTTCTTTTTGTTCGATCGTGTTACGGTGCCGCTTCTTGCACAGTTTCCGGGCTAATATAATATAATATAATTTCAGATATATTTTCAAGTATTCAGCCAGATGAAATAATTGCTGGTTATAACAACACAATACTTGGTGGCATGAAATGCAATTGCTATCCTAGTTGTTCTGAGCAGGTTTTGTATATACAGTCAGTCTAACAAGAGCGTGTTTTCGATAACTCGAACTGGTTTCTCTATGTAAATGAAACACACCCTCACAATTACTTTAGGTTCTATCTAAACATGTATTATAACATAACATAACATAACATATTACATATTACATCTTATATTAGGTACAAGGTACATACTCTTAACACACTTAGCTTGTAGTAAACTGCATTTTGTTTAATGCAATATTGTAAAAAAGATTCCTGTACAGGCCTGAAGAGCCTTCTTGGAATCAGTTTCTTTCAAATAAAAAAAAAAAAAAAAAAAAAAACTTGTGCAATGTAATAAACTGGTCAGTTTTAAGCCTACCGTTGAATAGAAGCGATCAGATCAAGCTTAAGTGTTAGACTGGCCATCTCAGTTTCCAGACGCTAATCCAATATAGAATGAATAAACAGTTATGGTGACAATTAAGGACTATATAGAAGTCACTAAGTCATTTTAGTTAAATAAAATAAAGGGTTCAAAAGTTATTGATATTACGCTCTTGTTAGACTGACTGTAAATAATAATTAAATTATACATTTTTTAAACTAATGTGATTACTCCTTTTAGAGTTACGAAGTTGAAACTATGCAAAGTAGAAGATTTCCCAATGATAACCTCGTTTCTAAAATTCAGTAAGTATTTACATATTTAAAATTGTTCATTATCAGTAAAATGTTTATGAATGTTACGCCTTAACCCTAATTGTGTCACGTTACTTTTGTTACTTTGTTACTTTTTCTATAAAAGGTCAATTTTGATATCATGCCTAACTCCAAATTTGCAATTACTATTTTTTTTTAGTGTTACTTGTTAATTCAAACAAGATTCAAGAAAAAAATTTGGAGACGCGAAATAAAATAATCAGGTTCAAAATTCATTCAAATGTGACTCAGAGTCACACCGTGACACGATTAGGGTTAATAAAGAAATATGAAGTATTCTTTAATATATAATCGAATGTATGAACGCTAATAATTTACTAAATAAAAAATTAAAATTTTTTTTTTGTTATAATAAACTAGTTAGTTAAATATAATTTTAAAATATTTCAGAGAACGAATGAATATGTCACAATTGAACTACACAACATTAAAAGTATTTTTCAAAGATATTTCATGTATTAAATATCGCAGAGATATGTACATGACTTGGGATCAATTATTTGGTAATTTTTATTAAAGCTTACGTTAATTTGCTTATAAGAAAAATCACATTTTCTTGTAGCATCTTTTGGTGGAATTTTTGGATTGTGCGTTGGTGGATCTATAATTAGTTTAATTGAAATGATCTACTATTTTACATTTCGATTATATAATCAAACTGTATTGATGAGAACTGAGTATGGTGGAAAAAATAATGAACATGATGACGATCTGAAAGAGAATATCAAAAGTAATGCAATTGTAATTATTTCTAATGAGAATATGACACAGTATGGTTATTTTGAATAGTTAAATTTGTAAATCTAACATTGAAAAAGTTTAATTATTATATTAGGTAGATGATGTGATATAGTAATGGTAGCTATATACTTATTTATAAACTACCTACACATTAGGCACTAAAAATTAATAGTTTATAATTTTATATTTTTGAACCTCTATTTGTATCCTCTTTTGTTCTGAAAAATCTCATTTAACAAACAATTTATTAATGATAACTAAGCAATATGCTTCTAATCCAAACTTTTTAAGCATGGCGTTTTATTGCATCAAAATATGTTCAAATATAAATGCTTAAGTTTTTTTTTTACTTTTAAGCAGCAATTTGATTTGTTTACACTTTAATTCATTCATCTCTCAGATATTTTTATATTGAAATAAACCTTTTGAAGTTTGATGCTGTTTAAAATATTTAATGATCATAATAATAAGTATACCTAACTTCAGAATTTATTTTTTAAAAAAAGAAGCAAAGTATTGATAAATACACAAATAAAAAGACCTGTGCTCTCTCTCTCTCTCTCTCTCTATATTCACCTAAATATGTAATCGAAATTTATTCAACAATAATCATACATCGTCGGTCCATCATCGTTTGGCCAGCGGTTATTTGTCTTCTGATCAAACTCTGTCTTACATAATTTCAAATAGCAATTATCACTGATTTTTATACGACAACCAAATGCGTTAGCCATAACATTATTATTTACACCATGCACCTGCTAATTTTTGGTACCTCCGAAGAACGTTTTTACACTTTAAAAGATATCGAGCGTATGTATACATTGCACATTAAACGTAACGTATAATTTGCATAAAATTTGATTTTAGTTTAAAATTTTTGTTTACATTATAACCCATGCATGATGATGTGTACATAAAATCAATTATAATTATATAGTCACTGGTTGCTGTTTTTTTTTTAAATAAAAGTCGGCAATGATTTTCATCAAATAAAAAATAAACGAATTAAAAAACATTAAATATATTCACATATTTTCATTAAAATTACATAGATAAATTGTAGTAACTTACATAATATGGCCCTGTAAGGATGTCTGCTAATCATAACTACCAATATATACTATATATTTATATTTTATATACTAAGTAGATCATTATTTTCAAATAAATAGTAGAGGGTTTAGTTAATTATTTAAATGAGAGTTTCATAGTGAGTCAACATTTGTTTCATATTTATAAATCAAAATTGGTTCACTTTTTTATTTTATTATCTACATAACATACCATACACAAAACACCATCACTGAGCCAAATACACATATCTTTCTTAAAACTGAAGACAATTCTATATCCTATGCATTGTTTGTAAGAGTATAATCAACTAATTATATACAATTTACAGTGGCGAAGCTTCCATAGCATACATATTAAGCAGTGTTTAATATAATAAAAACTTGGGACGATGATTTTGATAAAATTAAATTCTATAGGATATGAAGAATCTATTTGATAATAACCAAAACCTTATTAATGTTACCCTTACAATTTTGTTGTTATTTTTTGTGTGGGTTATTAAAGCCAATTCACTGACAATTTATTGCGTTAAACAAGAGATAACTATGAAATGCGTCGCAGTAAATTGTCCCCGCCCGAGAGGAATTGACATAACAACCACTATATATATATATATATATATATATATCTCGTTATTTTTGTCTCAAAAGTTTTTGAATGTCATTGAATATGGGGGATCAACAGTTTTTGGAAAAATAATTTATTGAAAAATGCGGATATATGTACATAAAGGGTACAAAATTTGCGGGCAAAGCCAGCATAAATATCTCACTACTTTCGAACTGAATACATTCAAAATTTCCAAGTGAATTATTAGTTCCGAGCAAAGCGTCTAACTTTTTTAAATAAATTGTTGAGGAAATCGCTCAAAATATTGTTTAAAATAATTAATAAAAAACCTTGTTAAATCTTAAATATAGTAGATCTCAGTTAAAAGTCAATTAATTAATTTACGCTGATTTAAGTATGAAAATAAGTTCAAGTCTGATTTGAACGTCATTTTGTTAAAATTGAGTCATTCCGATTCCAGATTCTACCCTTTAAAGTTGTTAATTTTTCCAGGATATTAGATTTATTTGTATCTACTTATACGATCACATTTATTGTATTAGCTCTGATCACGCGCCTTAACCTTGCTAAAAACAATAATTTGTGCATCATAGAACAGCGAAAACCTCCCCGAAGACATACATTACATTTCAGTTTAACGATCTGGTTAAATCTTAATTAATCTAAGCTATATTTGTCTTTTACTAAATTTCAATTCAATTTCACCATTCCAAGCCTATTAAATATATTTTCTAACATTCGAAATGATTTTTCTTCTCTAATTGTGTTACTATACTCAAGAAAAACACTCATTTGATTTCTGCAGGAATTGAATCTGGAACCATTTGCTCCAAGTCAAGCACCTACCTAAGCACTAACATTACATAGAGCCGGCTTAGTTTTATAATTTAATTGTCCAATAAATTTTTATTTCTAATGCGAACAAGGCATAGATCATGAAATTTGGTCTATTTAAAAAAAGATATTTTCGCCTAATGAAGTACCCTACAATTTATACAATTTTTCAAATATAGAATAATTTCAATATAAGAGACCAAATAGTACACAAACCTATGAGGTCCTTTAGTTGCTGTAATATACATACATACATACATCTAGTTAATTTTATTTATAACGTTCATCAAATATATTTAGTTAAAACTAAGTAAAACAAAAAATGAATTGACTCACTCTGAAAGACTCATTTCATATTCCTTTCCTTTTCTTGAACACCTCTAATATGTAGTGTGCAAATTCGCCAAATGTGACTTAAAAACTAAAACATTTGCAACTGATTTTTTTTTTATATTTATATACACAGTGATAATCTATCAGAAATGTCTAAAACATGTTATTTTCGAAGTAAATTCAATTAAGTACGAGACTTTTTTTTCTGTTTATGCTTAACTGTTCGTTTATTAATTTGAGATCACGTATTACTTTCAGATTCATCTTTCATTTGATTTATATGTTGAACAAGATCATTTTGACCGTGCACTTGATCACTTTTTAAATCGGCTAACCTAATATGATTATTTTGTTCGATAATGTCTTCATTTTTCATATTAACCAATTGCAATAGATCATGTTGCTCATGTTGTTGATCATGAAAATCACGTATTTCCTGCAAAAATGGTTTATCACCAACGTGTATTTTAATATGATTATTGAGTGTGCTCGATTGACGAAATTGTTTTTTACACACCGCACATTCGAATGGCTTTTCCCCAGTATGAATCTTCTTGTGATTTGTAAGTGTGCTCAATTGACGAAAGCATTTACCACAAAAACTGCAACCAAACGGCTTTTCACCAGAATGAATTTTTGCGTGATTTGTAAGTGTGCTAGATTGGCGAAATTGTTTTTCACAAATACCACATTTAAAGGGTTTATCGCCAGTATGAATTTTATAATGATTTGTTAATGTGCTCAATTGACGAAATTGTTTTTCACACACTGAACATTGAAATGGTTTTTCACCTGTGATAATCATTTTTTTAAATATGTCCGCCGACATAGGCCTAATTTATTCGTTGTTTTCTTCACCAGATTAGTTTTGTTTCTATGCCAAGTTCATTGTTCGAGCATAAACAGTTGTATAGTAGATTACGATGCACTAAAAATTAATAAAAATTTAACTAAAACAAGAACAAATAAAGTCTCAATCAACTGTGCGATTTCATAAACGTTACTTAGTTAGAATGGAATCTAATAATTCCTTCAATTAAGGTTTTCGTAATTCATAACTTAAGTGCTTGTATTCTGAATATCGAATCCTTCAAATATTTAACGTACAAATGTCTATATAGATAAACTTTAAACGTTTCCGGGTACAAACAAACTTTTAAGGATATTAAAATAATTAATAATCAGATTGCTAATATTTTTATATAACAGCGAAAACAACGTTGCAATATAAATGTTATTAAAATGGCAACGAAATACAAGATGACGCACCGAACAAAAATAATTGTATAGCTGCCATTTATTAGTATCCGGGGTTTTAAGAAGAATTAAACGTACATAACTTCAAAGGATATTATAACTTTGGTACGGAGTCTGTAAGAATTCTTAATATTCACCGTAGAAAAAAAATCTCCACCATTAAATCAATATGCCCATTTATCTGTGACTATAATAATATTTAAAATTTAACGTTAGTACTAGATAGTTATGAATTCTCTTAAAACCACAAGACGTCTGGCTGCCTTATATAAGTTTGAGGAATGCTAAAACCAATCCCAGTTATTCCGTCATAGAAAACAAAAGAATTCTTGTAACTTTCTCGTTTCTCTATTCCCATTGAGATACATAAATGATGCATGTGTTTTCTTGGCAGAGAATATTTACATGGAGTTCTCTAGTATGGGGATATAGTTAAATTTCTAAGAATTGCGCGAAATACATTAAACATAGTTCAATGAACCTAACGCCTAAGTTCCGGATAATTTTGACTATTAAGATTCAAGAATTTTTAACCTCAAAATGTTTAAAAAACCAAAGACGAGAGTTTGAGACTTATGTAAGAAAATTTGTTGGAAGGAGTCTTTCAATATTTTTGATTTATACATAAACCCATTCAGAAAATCAAGAAAAAACTATACCTAATACAATGTCTCAGAAGCATATATATCTTAGGAATAAAAAATCAGTATGTACTGTCAATGTCGAAAATGTATATTCGGTAAAATCAAACTCAATAGGTACTTTTCAACAAAAAAAACTTCCCCAAAGGCTTTTCAGTAGGTATCTATTTAAATTGTCGGCGAGGATTGTTCATAGAATTTTGTTCAATTATTTCATAAATTTGTCGTGACCCAGGTAATGATAGCAAAAAATTTTTTGCCATGAAACTCGGTACGGCAATCGCGGTGGCAGTAATATTGCATAATACAAAACTTATTCACCTTAAAAAAAGAATTAACTCAAATGACTGGACATATTTTTTCCGTTTGAATCACTTATGAAGATATTTCTTCTATTATTTGGAAATCCAAAATCAGAATAAGGGCATTTAGGCGACAGTCATGTAAACATAATATAAATCGATCAAAGACCATACTTCTTTGTTATAGGTTATGTATAAAATATTAAGATATGTGATAAAAAATTCTAAAAGTAAATTCTACAAAATAAATAATGTAGATTAAAATTTTGTATTTAAATTAAATACGCACAAACAAATTTACTTACCTTCATTTCAAAGTCTGCGATTTAGGGCTAAATGCATTTATTAATTCTAATGTATGTAAAATATAGAAAAAATATTGCATTTCACATTAACTATATTACGGTTTATAGTTATATTACTATTTTACTTTAATTTATTGGAAATTTATATTTTTTTTCATAAAATATTTATTTAATAAGTCTGGCTGATATTTTTCTCTAAAAATTTGACACTTTTGAATTTTTTCCACGAAACACGAAGATGGCCCGCAAGTAGGTGAGCAAACTCTTTTTTTTAAATCCAAAAACCACGTGACTTTTACCCATATCAGAAAATATTTCTAAATTTATTCAGAATATTAAAAGGCTGTCTTTACATTTGTGAATTATTTTGAGGGAATTGAACTTAGAATCGTTGAATGAAAAATAAGAATTACCTTCGGTAAAAAATAAACAGTTCATTTATTTCAACTTATTCATTCTATTCTATTATGAGCTATAGTATACTTCTTAAAGAATAAAGAACCTATAGCACAAAAAGTACGATTCAGTTTAACAGAAAATGGCCGCCATTATCTCTCTTGAGAGTGCTTGACAAGTTGAGCAGATAGATCTATAATATATAGAATAGATGATGTATATTAACAGATTGGCCACCGTGTCCGAAAAAAGCGGCGATTTAAACGAAAACAGGCAAATTTTAATACAAATATTTTATAATAAATATAATTGTTAATAAAAATAGACATCAAAATTTATCAGAAACCCATTTTTAATATTAATAAAATGATTCCTTTATGTATTTAATTTATGAAAGAAAATCGTGTTTTTGAACAACAAATCTTACTTTCGAGTGTTAGTGAAACAATTGTCTGCACGAAAACAAGCAAATTCTGTCAAAACAATAATAATACACTAAATGTAGATAGCAGTTAATCCATATTAAAATTTGAACAAATTAAGGAATCCTAAACATTTTCAAAAATATGTTTATAAACTTTTGCAACCGTTTAAAGTACCTACATATATATATATATAAAAAAAAAATATTGATCCATTTTATAGTAATATTGATAATTGTATATTATTTCAACCTGTTAGTTCTAATGTTAATTGATTTCATTTCAATAAAAAATTTAGTTTTTACTTATATCTATATCTATAGATTGTAAATCCTCTATTTAACTTTGTATCAACAATGAATTTGTAATTACAGTCAAGCCGATTTTTTTTCTCGTTTTGCATGAGTGCCAGTCGTTATGTTTGTATTTTGTATATAATATTATGTATAAAATTTTCGGCATCCGGTCCAAAACGTGATATACTGGACCAACATCTATTATTTAATAAATGTGTGGTACTCATAGGCGCCGGCGGGAGGGCATTTGTCCACCTTCCATGGATTGTCAAAAATGTATGCTCGATCCACTCGCAACTTTTCTCATAATCTTTCTAGCACCTTTTGGAAATGCTTCTATCAAATTAAAGTTATTTAAAATTGCTCCCATGGAAAAAAAATTCAGGCGGCGCCCATGATGGTATATATAGTTATATATAAATTTGTAAACGGTCCCTAAAATTAATTGAAAAGAAAACGAATGAAACATGTGACACTCCTGCTTATCGAATATTGGGCAACATAATAAATTATCGCGTTCTAATTAAGTTGTCTGTATGGTAGGTACCTAATATAAAATCAATCATTATGTCACTCACTTACAACTAATTTTGAAGTTGATAATAAAACCGAAATTATAATAAATCTTAGGGCTGTGAGCCATTTAAACTACCTGTATAATTGCATTAAATTTTAAACATGCTTCATAATTATTTTTATTTTATACCTAAACCTAAACCAAAGAAAGGGTATATTGTTTGTTGTAGGTATACTATGCTTAGATATGAGCAATAAAAATACATCTAAATTTGAGTGGATTTTAAAGTAATATTCTTGTACTTGAGTTTCTAAAAAATGAACTCTCGTGTGAAAGTGAAGGAGGCCATCAGCAATATTGATAAAAAGTTAATTTGATAATAATTTACCACGCACCAATGTACACATTCATAACAATATAAAAGAAAAAAATCAACAAAAAGGGTTATAAGATGGTTCGTAATATGAATATGTATAAAATAAACGTGAAATCAAAAAGATGCCCCAGAGATTAAAATTTGACAAGAAAAAAATGACTAAGTCACGAAAGAAAAATATTCGATGGCTCGTGGCAATGCTTATAAATATATATTATATCATGTATGGATATGTAGACACATATATACATA